>CAUZXS010003738.1:5000-112500 GCA_963585895.1 Sepioteuthis lessoniana
TATATATATATATATATATATATATATATATATATATATATATATATATAAATCTGAGAATGTGTGTGTATATATCTTTTTGTCTCTCTTTCTCAATCTCTGTGTTTGTATGTATCTCTTTGTATTTCCTTGTGTTCACCTCCATGTAGATAAAGTTGTTTTTTGTGCTTACATAGATTCAAATGTTGTTTTGTATTTATTGTATTTGCTTACTCAGTCGTTAGAAAACTGATCCAAAAATGTAAAAATAAAAAAAAAATGCCCAAAAATTAACACTGGAAATCTTTTATCAAAGATATTCAGACAACTTAGAAGGCGGCTGCTGTTAATAGTGTAAACAAACAATATAGAATGGAGAAAATTAAATGAGAACTAGAACACATTAGAATGTTTTTTTTTTTTTCTTTTTCTTTTTTTACATTTTACTCTGGCAAGACACTTAGATATTTTCCCCTCCCATTATAAATTACTTTTAGTATATACCTTTTAGCATAAGAGAAAACTTAAATCCTTATTTTAGATTTAAAAAACCAAACTATTAGAAGTGGTAATGTAGTAATATTGACATAATATGAATAAAAGTAATCATAATAATTATAGATAATAATAAAAGAATTATTGATAATAGGCATATTGATGTAGGAATAATAATAATAATGATAATAGTAATAATAATAATTAGCCAATCCAAATTGATAAAGAAATAAAGGCCAACTGACATAGCGATTGACAAAGAGAAGAGATCTTGTCGACTAATCGACATGTCTGTGAATTTAGCGACTAAACAAATTTATCGATGTAAAATGAAAAATTTTTCAGATGGTGAGAAAACTTACAAGGAAGAAGGCGTTTCTGCAATACGATCACATGAAAACAGAAGCTGCTGATTTTTCTATTTATCAAGCCTCGTGGGAAATGCTTATTTGTGTAGATGTATGTATTTGCTCCCCCCTCCACTTCCCCCAGTCATAAACAGGATACTACACAAGATTAGTTTTTTGAGTGGAGTACAGTTCGTCTGGTGTGAATTTCCTTCTTGACATGTTGCCATACCTAGGCTTAAGAACCCAGTCAACCCTACCGTTTACTTATAGTAAAAGGGAGAACAGATAGATTCAGAGTTTTCTCAGGGGCATTGGCATGAATTGAAGCACAAACAGTGTAACGTAGTCATTGATGACAGCTATGAAGGTGATAATCATTGGATGAGGAAAGAGAATTACAAAAAACACAATGGTCCTCAACCATTAGGCACTATTTTACATTATTTTCTCCAACTTTGGAAGCAGTTGGAAATGGCTAACGAGCACAACATGTGGGCTAATTTTTATTCTTTCGATTTGGAACTGTCTCATCTCGTATCTTTGATATGTTCTTTGTTCAAACAAACATTCATATTCTCATACCCCAAGAGAGAGCGAATCAAGAAATCCATTTTTTTATATTGAGACCTGCAGAAGACCCCACTTCCACTTGCCCCAGTTGGCTGGGGCTGTAAAATACACCGACTGCTTCTCTGCAGAGGGGTAAGACACCCCCCCCCCCAACGAGTGTCCTGGATATGACACTAAACAATCTGATGGTGAGGTTCCAGCAGTGCTGGAGCTTTGGGGAATGCGGAGTACCCCTTCATTGCCATCGCTCCCAGGTTCACTCTGGCCCAGGGTGGTAGCACCTGATAAGGGTCCTATCTATGGGTTAAATAGAATTAACAGCATACTTATGCTAAAATGAATTGTTTGAGTAAAACTGAATAGTTTGAAATAGAAATGACTTTTACAATTAAACCGTTCTTACATTTAAACTGCGTGCTCATGCTTAACTGAATTATTTGAAATAGAACTGTTTTTCGACATGAAAACTGTATTTACACTTAACCGAATTGTTACATACAACTGCTTAAATAGTTAGAAATGGAAATGTTTTGACCATTAAATTGTGTACTTATGCTAAACTGAATTGTTTTAAATAGAACAGATTATTTACATAAAAATGGATTTGGCGTTAAATAACCTACAAAGGTTGATATGCCATAAAACCTAACAAACCAAACCAAACCCACTTCCACCTCGGGAGGATGACCTCATCCGGTCAGCTTCTGTCACCACTTGGATGACCGATCTCACTGGTGACCCTGGCAATGCCCAGTCCTGGATGTGTCATTAATCATGTTGCTCTGCTTAGCTCCAGCATCTGCTGATTTTTCTTTCTTTTATAGGCCTAGTGGGTAGAGTGTTCACCAATAGTCCGGGAGACCGGGGTTCAATCCCAGGTTGGGTCTTACCAAAGACTTTAAAAATGGTATTTGATACCTCTTTGCTTAACACTCTGCATTATAAGGTACATCTCAAGGGTAAAGTGGAGCAATCCTGGGAAAGGAGTAGCACCCTCCCTTACACCTTGGTGTAGTAGCTATTGAAAAGGGAGTCTTCAGATCACTCTCGACTATGGTTGCCAACTTTATTTGTATTCGGGTACCATTGGCCTAGTGGGTAGAATGTTCACCTGTGGTCTGGGAGACCAGGGTTCAATCCTAGGTTGAGTCATACCAAAGACTTAAAAATGGTACTTGATACCTCCTTGCTTAACAGCATTATAAGGTAAGGATCAAGGGTGAAGTGGAGCAATCCAGGGAAAGGAGTAGCACCCTCCCCTACACCTCGGTGTAGTAGCTATTGAAAAGGGAGTATTCTGGTTGCCCTTGACTACGGTCGCCAACTTTACTTTTACCATTAGCTTAGAATGTTATAACTGCTTCGATCAGGATTTGAACTCTGATTGCTTCTTCTATTTCTTACAATGAAAGTCATTACACTAAGTACAAATGTTATTAATATAGATGTAGTCAAAATTAGTTTCATCTTAGTGGTGAATTAATTAGCCAAACAATTAATTGAGGGAAAATATATAAGAGTTTTTTTTTTTTCTTTTTGCCAGGGGGGTGGGTAATCATTTATATCCATTCTGATTTAATTACTCCATCTCAGTTAATCAGAAATCCAATCCAACCAGGATCAATCGGATTATGAGATCACAAGACACTGACTGGCTTGTATGCTCCAATCCGATAAAAACTATAGAAAATAAAGACTGTGCATCTTTCATTTGTCTGAATTTCTCAGATGACCTGTTTTTTTTTTTTTGTTTTTTTTTATTTTTATTTTTTTTTGTTTTGTTTTTTTAGTTTTTTTTTTTTTTGTTTTTTTTTTTCTAATTATTCACAAAACTCAATATACGTATAAAGCAAGGCACAAAATACAGAGCATTTAGTGAGAATTAAAATTGCAACTAAAACTATCTGGCTGCACTACTGTCTGAAAAAAAAAGAAACGTTGAATATAATTCAGATTTGGCACAAGGCTATTTTATAGAGTACTCAGTGAGGATCAAACTCACTACTCAGTACTTATGTGTAATTGAGACTAGCTTCCTAAACTAAAAAAAATATCGTATTGCCCAATTGGCTGGGGTTGTAGAATACACCGATTGCATCTCTGCAGAGGAGTAACCTCCCTCTCCCAACGAGTGTCCTGGATATGACACTAAGCAATCTGCTGGTAAGGTTCCAGTAATGCTGGAGCTATGCAGAGTGCCCCTTCATTGTCATCACTCCCATGTCCGGAGTGGTAGCATCTGATCGGGTCCAATCTATGGGTCAAATAGAACTATACTGTGCTAAACTTATGCTAAACTGAATTGTTTGAAATAGAACTGTTCATTTGTATAAAAATGGATTTAGAATTAAATAACCTACAAAGGTTGATATGCCATAAAACCCAAACAAACAAAATATCATATCTGCATCTTCTGTTGACAGTGATACCTCTTAACTATAACACTAAACTGTATCTGGTGGTGAGGCTACACTTCTAAATGTTTGGTGAAGTTAGAGTAATCTTTTATTGCCATTACTCCTAGGTCCACTCTGATTTGGAGTGGTTGTACCTGTTAGTCACATCAATAGATCAACTAAATTTTTTTTTTAAATTATTAGTATTGAATAGGAATACTTAAAACCATATAACTGTTCAAACAAAGGATATTATCAAATGTAATTATTAATGTTAGATAGGAATACTTGAGATCATATAACCCTGCGCAAAAAAATGATTAGTTATCAAATAGAAGTATTTACCTTCAGAATATTTAAAACCATTTAAAACTGTTCTTCTACAAGGATGTCTTTGGCATTAAATAACCCATGAAGGTTGATATACCATTAAACAAAGAAACCAAAGAACTGCCTTATCCACCCCAGTTATAGATTAAATAGTATCAGTGCTGTTCTTTTACAAGGATGTCTTTGGCATTAAATAACCCATGAAGGTTGATATACCATTAAACAAAGAAACCAAAGAACTGCCTTATCCACCCCAGTTATAGATTAAATAGTATCAGTGCTGTCCTTTTACAAGGATGTCTTCGGCATTAAATAACCCATGAAGATTGATAGGCTATTAAACAAAAAAAGAAAACAACCACCCACCCACCAAAAAAAAAAGAAAGAAAACAAAACGGGTGATCCTAACAATTCTTGAAAGTTTAATTTAAACTTGGGCCTGAAAAAGACGAACCTTAGTGAAACAGACGGATGGATATTTTGTGAATTATCTGATTATCATGAAATTTAAACCCTGGAGGAAATCTCGAAGCAAAATGCTTGCTATTTATCTCTACCTAACCTTTTCCAAGAGGAGACGATTACTCTTGTTAACTGGAAAATGTTTTTGTGCGATTGTCAATTTTCAGGTTGTGATTTTAATTTAGGTCTCATATTAAGATAATAACGGATTCCTTTTGTTTTTACTTATTTGTATTTTTTGTGGTGGTGGTGGGGTGGGGGAGGAATAGCATATCCTTATCAGACCAATCATTTTATCCCTATTCTCCTTTGTTAGTCTTTTAAACTCCAACATTTAGCGTTCACTCTTCTGTCAATTATTTAACCCTCATGCCATCAGCCAGAGAAGCGGATCCAACCAATCCCAATTTTTCTCTATAATTGCTTCACAATAATCCAAGATGACTAATAATTGTCTGGGATTCTTTTAATGGCACTATCAAAACATAAGTTCCTCCTGACATGCAATCCTCAAAACTAATCCTGTTTCATTTTTTTTTTTTTTCTTGTCCTTTTTCAAGTTAAAAAAAAAAAAAAAAAAAAAGTAATTGTCACATTTGGTTTGTACTGAGTAGTACAGATGTCACTTATTTAAAAAAAAAATGTTATCGTGCCTTAGATAGGGATGTACATATAAACCATACCACTGTGGGCAAATTGTTTGTATTACCAATAGTTACTTAAAACTAAAATTATTTATTAAGGATTATTATTAGTTACTTGAAACCTTATAATTGCTCGCTCAGTCAGCTGGGGCTGTAGAATATACTGACTACATCTTGGCCAAGGGGTAAAGACACCCCACTTACCCCAACAAGTGTCCTGGATATAACACTAAACAATCTAATGGCCAGGCTCCAGTAATGCTGGTGCTTTGGAGAATGTGGAGTACACCTTCATTGCTATCACTCCCAGGTCCACTCTGACCCGGAGTGGTAGCACTTGATCTATGAGTCAAATAGAACTGTTTGACATTTAAACTGAGTGCAAACAAATGACTAATGCTAAATTGAATTGCTTGAAATCAAATCTTTTGATTGTTTAACTGTGTAATCAAATGATAAATGTTTGAATTTTTAGTGATATATAGCAATACTTGGAACCATCTAATTTTGTTGACTTATGCTAAATTGAATTATATGAAATAGAACTGTTGATTATTTAGCTGTGTGTATCAACAATATGTGTTTACAAGTCATATATATATAAAAACAGGATTTGGCATTAAATAACCTGCAATGGTTGATATGCTATAAAACCCAACCAAATCAAGACATATATATTTAATATATATGTAAAAACAGGATTTGGCATTAAATAACCAACAATGGATGATATGCCACTAAACCAAACCAAAACCTATAATTGCTTGCAAATTATTGGTGTTAGATAGGAATACTTAAAACCATACAACTGGGGTTTTTTTTTACATTTTTTTTTCATTTATTGATTTATTTTTTTATCTTTGTAAATCAGGAAGACAAAAGGTGCGCATGAATGGCATTAATAAATGTTGAATTAAAATTTTTTATTTTGGGATTTTACTAATATAAGTATGGCAGTACGTACCTTTGTATTGCCCCACCCATTATCAGATGCAAATTCCAGCTGCAAGTTAAATTCAAACTTGGTCTTGGTTGTAAGTATAGAAGCACATTTTGAGCCACAACTTCAGATGTAAGAAGAATTATGTTACCCACTTTGCCGTAAATTGTTCTGTACTTATGGTATTTTAGAGCATTTACATACACTTTCTTTTTTTTTCTTTTTCTTTTTTTCCTCTTCCTCTTTCTTACCTGTGTGTTTTTTGTTTTTTTTCCCCTTATACTCAGAATATCTAACGCCCTCAAAATTTTCTTGTAGGCCTTTTTTGAATTACTGCACTGCTATTGAGAAAAAAAAAATTATATTTGAAGAGAGGTACTTAAATACTCCAAGAAAAATTTTGGCTTCATATTTGGCAATCGTTATTCCATAAGGTTGTTAATATTTTTTTATCATATGGGGGGGGGGTCATATGGTATAATAGTTAAAGTGCTGGGCTGTAATATAGTAAGCAAGTTCAAATTCTAGTCACGCTACTACATTCACTTTCGGGCAAATACCCTTGGGAAAAGGTATGGACCCCCTTATCCTCCCAGCTATGGGTTAAATAGTACCACTACTGGTTTCCTACATGGATCACTTTGGCATTAAATAATCCATGAAAGTTGATATGCCATTAAACAAAGAAACCAAACTAACTCCTTTGCCACGAGTAGGATGCTACACAAAGGCAATATTGAAGTGGTGTTTAATACGTTTGAATCCAGAGTTTTCCTTCTCCTAGACTGGTCACTATACCAAGGTTAAAGGCCAAGTCTGCCCTCCTATTTACTCATAGCTGGAAGGAGAATGATTGGTTGCATGCCTTTCTCCAAGGGTATTAGTGTTTTGTAAAATGCACAGGATTTGAACTCTGGTCACCATATCCATATCTGATAATGATCGCCATCTCTCTCTCTCTCTCTCTCTCACACACACACAGAGGGTGATTTTAAAAAATGTCAAGTCTTATGAGAGTGCCTTTTATGATATAATTTCAAACTGTCTCCACATGTTCACCATCCCTGTCAGTAGATTCTTGGAATCAAAAAAAAAAAAAAGATAAATAAATATTTTCGTGAGGGTATCTTTATTAGAAAACCAGAGCTGGTATCATGGAAGATTATATTAATGTATTGACAAGGATGTTGGAATGGGTAGATTTTAAAATCATATCATAAATGAACCCACATAGGAATGTTAAGATTTTTCTGAAACATCACACACATGGTGGTGTCCGTGACCCTGGGTTTAATGCTTTACACATTCAGCAGCCAGTCTAAATGCATGAACCATGAAACCCAAAGTCACAGACACCACCATGTAATATGTGTGTGTGTATATATATATATATATATATATATACGTGTGTGTATATTTATACATATATATATATATATAAATAAACGCCTCTATCATTGATATTGAGCACTATTTGATAATACTGCATATTTTAGTCCTTTGTTAACTCACCAAATCAGCTAGTGATAAGTATACTCCTTTACAATGTGTGTGTGTGTGTGTGTGTATATATAGTATTATTTGGTCCAGTTAAACCGGAGTTGGGAGTAATTCCATCAGGACAAAAAAAAACCCCATTCAACAGTGAACATTTAAATTTTCCTGGTAAAGAGTTATATCAAAAACCCATAACAGGATGGGAATAAATTTATAATCCTAATGTGACCGGTTTTTGTTTTTTCTTAAAGAAATATATGTGTGTGTGTCTGTGTGCCCCCTTTCTTTCTCTCATACAATGAGAGACAGGGGGGCACTTATGGTATAATGGTTATGATCTTAGGAAATGGACCTGCCTACTCATGTTCACTATTTGGAGAGAGTGAACTGAATTTAAATGTATGACATAGCCTGTTAGAGCTTATCGCCACTCTTTCTGCCCAAAAGATGATAAATGAGTAGCACCCCCCCCCGCGCGCTTCAAACCTGGTTATTAGACTAATGAGTTTTAGTTAAACTGGAAGTACAAGTTCTGCCACTTGTTCCATCATTGTTATTTGTCAATAAAAGGTGATAGGATTCATTCAAAAGATGATAATTTGTTTGGAATCTTGTGTCGAATTTATTAGTTACCTTTCCGAGCGATTACGGCAAAATATTATTTACAAATAAATGTTTGGTAGAAAATTTTGATAATATTGAAAAGAAAACAAAATCAAATTGATGTGTTTTTACTGCAGCAATGGTGGTAGAAAAGAAGGGGGGGATGAGAAGCTTAGTCTTATTTTTTTTAAATTCAATAAAAACTGTACACAATTGATGGTGAGGCTCCAATATTTGAACTCTGAGGAGTACCTATTAGGGTCTTATCTGTGGGTTAAATAAAACTGTTTCAAAATTATTAATATTGGATAGGAATATTTGAAACCCAAGGTCACAAACACCACCATGTAATATATATATATATATATATATATATATATATATATATATATATATATTCTTTAAGAAAAACAAGACAGTCACATTAGGGTTATAAATTTATTTCCATCCTGTTATGGGTATTGATATGAATCAATAACACCAAAAATAACAGGACTTCTTCAGATCTAATGGATAAAATAATTCAGAATAGACACCTTTACTAGGGAAATTTAAATGTTCATAGTTGAATGATTTTTTTTTTTTTGTCTTGACTGAATTATTCCCGACTCCAGTTTAACTGGACCGAATATTATATTATATTATATTATATTATATGCCTCTAAGGAAACAAATGATTATCATTAAGTAGTAATGTTTACTTGAAACCACATAATTATGTATGAAATATTAGATCGGAATACTTAATAACATGTTCTTCATTGCCATTACTCCCAAGTCCACTCTGGTCTGGAGTGGTAGCACCTGATAGGGCCCTATCTGTGGGTTAAATAGAACTAATGGCATATTTATGCTAAACTGAAACCGTACTTACATTTAAACTGCGTGCTTATGCTAAACTGAATTATTTGAAATAGAACTTTTTTGACATTGAAACTGTATTTACACTAAACTGAATTGTTTATCATAGAACTGTTTTGACATTTAACTGTGTGTAAACAAAATCTGTGCTTTTACTAAACTGAATAAGCTGAATTAGAACTGCTTAACTAAACTGAATAGCTTGAAATAGAACTGGTTTTTTTTTTTTTTTTTCACAATTAAACTGTGTACTCATGCTAAACTGAATTGTTTGAAATAGAACTGATTATTTACATAAAAATGGATTTGGCATTAAATAACCTAGAAAAGTTGATATGCCATAAAACCCAACCAACCAACCAACCAAATTAACAATATGTTCAAAGTGCTTTTATTGATTAAGAATACTTTATAACATGTACCTATATGCATGATGATTATAGACAAAAAAAAGTTGGGAGGGGTTACGGAAAATATAAATCATTTTAATCAAATATTTACAAGTCTATCAAATTTTAGTATTAAATAACTGATAAGTGGTAGACATGTTACTGAACAAATGTTTTATTACATTAAACTGCTTCTGATGGTGAGGCTCCAGTCCTGGAACGTTGAAGAATGTAGAGTACCACTATTGCCATTACTCCAAGGTCGACTCAGAACTAGAGTGGTAGTATTTTTTAGGGTTGTATCTGCGGGTCAAATAGAATTATTCAATCATTTACTGTATTTGAAAGCATTTAACTATGTGCAAACAAATGATTATTATTAAATAGAATTATAAGTGTTAGATACTTGAAACCATTTAACCATGTGCAAACAAATGATTAATATTAGATAGAATTATTAGTGTTAGATCAAAATACTTGAAACCATTTAACTATGTGCAAACAAATGATTAATATTAGATAGAATTATTAGTGTTAGATCAAAATACTTGAAACCATTTAACTATGTGCAAACAAATGATTAATATTAGATAGAATTATTAGTGTTAAATAGCAATGCTTGAAATCATTTAACTGTATGCAAACAAATAAGCTCTGGCTCTTTTAAAAATGTTACCTACAAACTACTAGTTTGCAAATTATATAAAGAGGATTTAGCATTACATAACCCATGATGATTGATATGCCATGAAATACAACCATCAACTGTTTTTAGACATTTGCATTTCTGGATGTAAAATTTGGTATCATTGTGGCATTATAACCTAGTTGTAAATTGATCCCCCATTTCTCAGAAGGGGTGTCCTTGTGGTATAATTGTTAAAGTGCTGGACTGCGGAATCGTAGTAAGCGAGTTTGAACTCCAGTTACACTTTTATGTTCACTTTTGGGCAAATAACTTGGGAAATGTGTGAACCCCCTTATCCTCCCAGCTATCCGTTAAATAGTATCACTACTGTCTTTATCAAAGGGTGGCTTTGGCATTAAATAACCTATGAAGGTTGATATGCCATGAAAACAAAGAAACCAAACCCATTTCTTAGATTCCATTTATTTTTATAATCAAGTATATTTAAAGACTGGGCGGGAGTATCCATGATGTAGTGGCTAACTGTGAAACCATGGTAAGCTGGTTCAAACTCCAGTCTTGCTTTAACATTCACTTTTGGATTTTTACCCTTGGGGAAAAGTAGAAACCTCTTTATCTATCAAGCAATGGGTTAAATCGTACCACAACTGTTCTTCTACAAGAATGGCTTTGGCATTAAATAACCCATGAAGCTTGATCTTCCATTAAACAAGAAAACTTATTTTCAGACTTGATCAATGTTTTAAAAACTAATAGTATCACTACTGTTCTACAATGGTGGCTTCAGCATTAAATACCCAACAAAGGTTGATGTACCATTAAACAAAGAAACCTAACTTACTAACCTCCTCTCTTTTCTCTGTCTCACCTTTTTGAGAATGAGTACCCATGGCGTATTGGCTAACATTCTAGATTATATTCACTTTTAGACTACTACCCACAAGACTCCATTCATTTTTATAATCAAATATATTTAAAGACTGGGTAGTAGTATCCATGGTATAGTGACGAACTATGAAACCATGGTAAGCTGGTTCAAACTCCAGTCTTGCTTTAACATTCACTTTCAGATTTTTACCCTTGGGGAAAAATAGGAACCTCTTTATCCTTCCAACTATGTGTTAAGTAGTCCCACTACTGTTCTTCTACAAGAATGGCTTTGGCATTAAATAACCCATGAAGCTTGATCTTCCATTAAACAAGAAAACTTATTTTCAGACTTGATCAATGTTTTAAAAACTAATTGTAATGAAACATTGAAAAATACAAATGGTTATGATTCCAATCAAACATTTCTGAATTAATCAAATTTTGGCATTAGATAACTTATAAGGGGTTGGTATGCCATTAAATAAAACCAAATCATTACAACAATTGACACATAATTTTTAAAAAATTCAGCTTTAAATAACCCAAAATAGGTTGGTATGCCATTAAATAAGCAAAATACCAGTTGAGGTGGTTGTCTGTATTCAGCATTAAACTTGAAATGACTAATGATGGCACACATAAAAAAGACATTTAAAAAAAACAACAATAAAGTCATTCATTATTAATCAGCCATCTTTGTTTTTATTTATATTTCCAATTTCCTGTCCCCCCTCCCACCATCTCTTGTCTTTCTGGCTAATGTTTGGACCTGTCAACTTGGTTAGTAAATGACCACTGCATTGCCATAACAACTTTCCACCCACTTGTGATACTTTGTATGTCCAGTTGCCATGACTGAAGATCCAATCTTTCTATTCATCCAATCATGACTCAGCAAGTTCTAAGTATTGTGAGTTGTTACCTGATTATACCATATTGTGGAAACTGCTTTGTCAAGCAGAAACCTTACTGCTGAAATTGTGAAGGGTTGGGCTCTGTAGGGAGAGGTTAAAATATGACATCATCAGTAATAGATTGTTTGATTTATTTATATATATATATATATATATATACACACACACATACACTAAAGTTTTTATATAAGCTGCCTGTCTTCTTTTTTCTTTTTTTTTTTCGTCCACTTATATATGAAAGTAAACTAAAGTTGCCGAATGTAGTTGAGGGCGACCTAAAGGCTCCCTTTTTATTAGCCACTCCACTGAGGTATTGAGGAGGGTGCTACTCCTTTCTCTGAATTGCTCCACTTTACCCTTGATCCATACCTTATAATGCTGAGTGTTAAGCAAAAAGTATCAAGTACCATTTTTTTTTTAGTCTGTGGTATGACTCAACCTGGGATTGAACCCTGATCTCCTTAGCCTTTGGCAAACACTCTACCTACTAATATATATATATATATATATATATATATATGAGGCTTATTCAGTAAATGAAGGGAATTTGGGGGGGCATGCAGCAGGGGTGGGGTATTGTTTTAATATTACAAAAATACCATATTTGATGGCATATAAGACACACCCAAATTTCAGCTGGGCAAATCAAGAAAAAAAAAACAAAGTACTAATATCAAACGTGATGAAATTAATATAATGTATATTATCAATAACAACTCTTTTTATCTGTATAATAGCCTTTTAAATAATGACGATAGGTATGAAAGTTACTTTGAAATCTAAGCTAATAGGAGTTGCCAGGTAGCTAATTTTGGCCGACAATCACAAATTTTAAGCCTACATATGGCATATAAGATGCAGGGAAGTTTTAAGATTTTTTTAGTAAGTAAAAAAAAAAAAAAGTACATCTTATATGCCATCAAAATATGGTATTTATTTTGTGGTCATTCAAAATTGTGCCAAATCAGAGTGCTCCAGACTTTTACTCATTAAGAAGTGCAGACCACGTGTAATTTACAGAAGAATGTGTGATGTGTACCCAGACGCATGTTTTATTTATTTATTGAATGTTTACAAATGGACTAAACATGGATTTGCCACTATTCACCTCTGTGTGACTCTCCTGTAAAGAAAAAGTTCCAGGTGTAAAAAAAAAAAAAAAAAATCATGCTGACAGTGTTCTAGGATATGAAAGGACACATCACAACTGATTTTCTTAAAAAAGGTGCTAGTGTAAACAGTACTTCCTATTGCCAACTTTATAAACAATATTTCACCTTATTTATTGAATGATTAAGGTTTTTTTTTTTATAATGTCTAGAAGAGAACTATAAATTCAATAGATACATAGTTTTTGATGAAATGGTGTGTAGAGAATACCTCAATCATGAAAATTTACGATTTAATAAAAAAAAAAGACAAACTTCTGTCACATAGGATACTGGCTGTTGTCGTACCTTGAAACTTACCCTTTCAGTTATTGGTAAATAGTATGGCTGACTGGCAACCTTTCTAGGAGAAGGAAAACAGAAATAGTTCAGAATATTGCATAAATTTTTAAACCTTTTGATTGCTAGTCTTCATTATTGTCCAACACGTATAGCTTCTCTATGTAAATATAGTTCAACACTATTCAAAAAGATTAAACATCTTGCAATGGGAAAGGCATGAATCCATTTGTTTTTTCTCTCTCTCTCTCTTTCTCTCTGGTTACTTTGAGACTGCAGGCCAGCATGTTAACCATCATATCATGACTCCCCCCCCCACTCTAGATGGGTCTGGTAACCATTCTTGGACAAGGAAAAATCAGCTGTACTCTCTTAAAAATTGACCTTATGTGATATCTTGCCTGTGGTGTAGGGATTGCGTAAATACACACATAGCATAATGGTTATCATACCCTAAAACCATCTTTTCCTCCTCTAGCTATGCATAAATAGTAGGGTAGACTGGCTTCTTTTGCCTTGGTAAGGTAACTTGTATAGAAGAAAGAAAACTCTAAATTCAAACCATCTGCTTAACAAATTAACCTTGTGTCATACCTTGCTCATGATATGATTCAGCGTTTTGTGTCTAGAGTAGTTGTACTATTTTTGTCATTGGCCCAGTCAACTGGGGCTGTAGAATACACTGACTGCATCTCTGCAGAGGGGTAAAACTCCCTCAGTGAGTGTCCTGATTATGACACTAAACAATCTGATGGTGATGCTTCAGTAATGCTGGAGCGTTGGGGAATGCAGAGTACCTCTTTATTGCCTTTGCTCACAGGTCCATCCTGGCCCGAAATGGTAGCACCTGATAGGGTCCTATGTATGGATCGAATTGACCTGTTTGAATTTAAACTGTGTACTTATGATAAACTGGGTTGTTTGGGATAGAACTGTTTTTACATTTAACTGTGTGTAAACAAAAAACTATTTACGCTAAACTGAATGTTTTGAAAAAGAACTTTGATTATTTAACTGTGTGAGAAAAATGAGCTCAGACTCATTTAAAAATATTAATCATGTTTAATATATATGTGTAAAAAGGATTTGGCATTAAATAACCTACAATGGTTGATATGCCATAAAACCCAACCCAACCAAACCAAATCATACATATTTAACACATCCGTATAAAAAGGATTTGGTATTAAATGACCTACAATGGTTGATATGCAATAAAAATCCAACCAAACCTAATCCTATATATTTGATATATATGTATAAAGAGGATTTGGAATTAAATAACATACTGTGGTTGATATGCCATAAAACCCAACCAAACCAAATTCTATATTTCTAATATGTATAAAGAGGATTTGGCATTAAATGACCTACAATAGTTGATATGCCATAAAACCCAACCCAACCCAACCAAATCATACATATTTAACTCATCCGTATAAAAAGGATTTGGTATTAAATGACCGACAATGGTTGATATGACATAAGACAAAACCATTTTTGTTGTGTAGTACTGACATACAAAAATCATCAGAATTTAGATTATCACTCCCTATATGAGGTGTGGCCAGAACATTTTGGCCATCTTTATCCTTTTTAGGTGGGGGCGTTTTTCAACCCATATGGAATTTCCATGAGTCCAAATCTTTGTCATTTTTACTGTTGGTGAGTGGCCTGCAGGCTACATAAGAAATAAAAAAAAAAAAGAAGTGATACTCTCCAGACTTTGCATTGGTCACACCCACATAACCTACTCACACCTCCTAAAAAGGGAAGATCCCTCAATATGCTCAACATACAAAGTACTCCTTGCATATTCTCATAAACTTTGACAAATTTGTCGAATACCCTACCAGTCAAACGACTTAAGGAACCTGTTCAAAAATACCAAACGCAAGGAGATCTTGAGCTTTCTAAAAGAAACCAACCTCTTCATCAAAATCTAAATAAATATAATAAAGCATAACATAAACAGTTGGGCGCCTCAGGTAGTGTAATGGTTAACAAGCTTGACAAGCAAACCTGCAAGAGTGAGTTCGAGTCTCATTAGGTGCCCCATTCACTCAGCCTTGTGCCATATCAAAGCAAAAAAGCTTAGTAAATTACTATAACATAAACAGTTGGGAAAGGTATGAATCCAATTATTCTCCCTCCAGCTATGGGTAAATAGTAGGACAGACTGGGTTCTTCAGCCTTGGTTAGGCAACTAGTTTAGGAGAAGGAAAACTCTGAATTCAGACTTGTTAAACTCCACTTAAAAAATTGACCTTGTGTCATATCCTGCCCGAGCGGAGGGGTTGGTAAATAGTATAAACAGTTGGATAACACCCCTTCAGCTCTCTACCAAATGGACTGGCTCATAGCTGTAAATTTCAGTCAAAGACTTTGAGGGTTGGTTTAATAAAAGCTGATTAATATTCAAACTGATCTGACTTTGCTTGGCTATACATCATTTTGACCCTTTTCAATATCTTGTGAATTCTCATGTTAATTGTTTTTAACTTATTGTTCTTTGTCTTTTTTGTATGTATCCATTAGCACTGGATACTGTTGCTGAATAAATATATTAAGCACTCATTCTTCTCTGTGAATCATTCACCTCGACAATACAACAAAACCCCATACCCTAAAATCCTAAAACCTGCCCCAAAGATAAACTCAATCTAACCCTTCTGGCATTAAATGACTCACAGTGGTTGATATGCCATTAAACGAAACTTGAATTCTAAGACATTTATAGCTTTTGGAAGATATTAATCAAGGGAGAAGCTGTAATGAATTTGAGACCCTCGGGGCATATCCCTTGTTGGGAGTGCTGTCAATGTGTGATGCATTCTCAAGAACGCACTGGCACAGGCCGCATATTCAGGAACATGTAAGAGGAAATGAATGTCCCCTCTGAGCAAAATTCAAGATTCCAGAACTCAAGACACCCAAGGAAAGCAATGGCATATGCAGTTGGAAGGATTACTTGGCATTGCCTGGGTGGAAAGAAAAATATTACATCGGACAGTATAGTAATTTACTTATTTTGTTTACTACCCTGTCAGCAGGTCTTAGAATACACAGTCTATCCTTTTTCATGGGGTAAGACCTCCATCCCCTAAGAAAGGGTTATCCTAGGTGATGGTGAGGCTAAAGAGTTTAAGAACTGGAGCTTCATCATCGATTATTTGTCATTACTCTCAGGTCCACTCTGACTTGGAATGATGGTACCTGTTAAGGTTCTATCTATGGGTCAAATAGATCAGTTTGAAAATTATTTCTATTAGACAGGAATACTTGATACCATATAACTGTGCAAATTATTTGTATTGAAAATGTTTACTTGAAACGATAATTGTTAACTAAAAATTATTATTTTTAAAGATTATTATTTTTAGTTATTTGAATCCATAAAATATGATTATTATTATTAGTAGTAAATAGAAATAATTACTTGAAGCCATATAATTGTGCATAAATTATTAGTATTAGATGGGAATACTTGAAACCGTATAACAGTGCAAATTATTTTTTTGGGTAGGAATACTTGGTGTGCAAAAAAACGTTAATATACTTGTACAGTGAACACAATTCCCTAACCTCTAGGCATAAAATAACCCAGAAAGGTTGAAATAAGGTCTTTAATTAATAATGTCACTGACTAGAAGGATGGTCTGGTTTCTTTGTTTTAATGGCATATCAACTTTCATGTATTATTTAATGCAAAAAAAAAAACATTTTTGTAGAAGAATCGGTAGCAGTACTATTTAACCCATAGCTGGTAAGATAAGGGGGTTCATGCCTTTTCCAAGGGTATTAGTCTAAAAGTGAATGTTATAGCATGACTGAAGTTTGAACTCACTAACTATGATTTTGCAGTCCTGTGTGTATTAGCCACTATGCCCTTTTTCATAGTTTGGTTTCTTTGTTTAATGACATATCAACATTTGTGATTTATTTAATGCCAGAAAGCCATCCTCGTAGAAGAATTTGTAGTAGTGCTAGGAGGATAAGAGGGTTCATGCCTTTCTCATTAGAACTCATTTACTACAATGTCACATATCAACATTTGTGGGTTATTTGATGCCAAAAAGTCATAGTGAGTAGAGTGTTTGCCAATGGTCCGGGAGACTGGGGTTCAATCTCAGGTTGGGTCATACCAAAGACTTTAAAAATGGTACTTGATACCTCTTTGCTTAACACTCACCATTATAAGGTATGTATCAAGGGTAAAGTGGAGCAATCCAGGGAAAGGAGTAGCACTCTGTCCTACACCTTGGTGTAGTAGCTATTGAAAAGGGAGTCTTCAGGTCGCCCTCAACTACGGTTGCCAATTTTACTTACAACTTACTATTTAACCTATAGTTAGGAGGATAAGAGGGTTCATGCCTTCTTTGCTATAGAGACTGTCAAATCGAATGAGTACGGAAATGTGTTGTCATGTATTATTTATTTCGTTTGATTAATAGATTTCCCAGTGAAAATTTTTCGACTTATCCAGATAATTTGATTCATTGATTTTTAACGGCCTATCAACCTGTCTAGGGTTATTTTATGCCTTCAAGTTAGGAAGTTACATTCATTGTATGGGTTTTAGTTTCTTTGTTTTAATGACATATCAACCTGTGTGGGTTATTGAATGCTAAAGGCATCCTTGTAGAAGAACAGTAGTGGTACAATTTAACCCAAAGTGGTGAGGGGTTCAAACCTTGCCCAAAAGTATCGGTCCAATAGATGCAGTTTTGTATCATACTCAGGGCACCCTTTGGGGGGGTCTTACCTCTATGCAAGGAATAGTCAGTCCGAACTGACCTTTTATTTTGTATATAAAAAGACTTTGAATATATGATAAAATGAGTGAGCATAAAGGGTATAATAACCCACCCCTAACAACTTCTTAGTAGTGGAGGTGGGGCTCCTTTCTTTTTTTTTCTTTTTTTCTGTTAATAGCCAAGCATCCCACCTATTTGCCAGTAAGCCTTAACTTATATAATAGCTAAAAACAGGGCAGGTGGTTGTTTTTTGTGTGGGAGACAGGAGGGTTAGTCCTTGTCAGCATTTGTAGAGATAGGTTGAGAAAAGAAAGGGTTGGCTGAAGATGTCTACTCACATACAGTCCTATTTTGAAGTTTACAGTGTGAATGTTTATTGATAAATCATCACTCCACCTCTCCAATGTAATAAAAAAAAATAGGGTCTGGTTCATTTTACTTTTATGTGTGTGTGTGTGTGTGTGTGTGTGTGTGTTTTTTCCTGACATTTTCTCTGTATCATTTAAGTATGATGTTATATAAATGAAATAAGTGTAAATATATATATATATATATATATATATAAGTGTTATGATGTTAACAAAGTCATTCTTATTTCAAGTCTGTTGTTCAATGTCCTTCTTTTTGTATCTCATCCTTTTTCTCTTTGTAGAATAACACACACACTATATATATATATATATATATATATATATATATATATATATAATTTTTTTTTTAAGTTCACACAGTAAATGTTAATTGATAATTTGTCACCTAATCCCCCAATGTAAAAAAAAAAAAAAAATAGGGACTCCCTTCTCCTTAGTACTTTGACTAAGAAAAATATTACTTAATATTGTGGTGTTAAACTTGATATTTCCTTGCTTAACACTAGACATTGTAAAGTATGGATCAAGGGTAAATGGAGCAATCCAGGGAAAGAAGTTATGCCCTTCCCTACACCTCTTGTACTCTCACTCCATTTTATTTTTTTAATTCTGCTGAGAGAAAATATTTATATTTCTTATATCTTGTTCATTTAAGAATGAGTTGAATGTTTATTTTGATAATAGTGGATCTTAGTAAAATCTCCTAGTACGAATAAGTACATAAGATAAATAAATTAAAAATTGCCTTCTGACAGTGGGGCTTATGATACACTGACTGTATCTTTCAAAGGGTGTCCTGATTGTAAGTCTTCAGTTCTGGAGAATTTGGATTACTGCTTCCACTCGGACCTGGAGTTGTATCTGTTAGGATCCAATCTATAGATCAAATAGATTTGTTTAAAAATGATTGGATTCGATAGGACCATGAGCAAAAAAGTCCAAAAAACCTTAGATAGGTTTACATGCCATTAAAATTAATGGAAATTGTCTTGAGAAAAGCGATATTTGTTTTATTTTATCCTTTTAAAAAGTTTCTCAAGGACTCTTTGTACAAAGAATGTCCCCTGACCCTTTTTAAATCTAAAATTATCTAAAAAAATCTATCAAAAAAATGATACGCTTAAATAATTATAAAAAACATTCTAATTAGATGGGGGAATGGTGTATTGGAAAAAATTTGAGTGGAAAATTTATGGTAATTTGTTAAGGGGGGGGACTGCTCAAAAATATAGTCACACAGTTCACAAGCTCATTCAGTGGTATCTTATTGCTAACTGAGTAACCCCTTTAAGAGGATCTGTTTATGCATGTGCAGTAAGGTCCTTTCTAATTGCTTGCCAAGTTCCATTAACTGATTCTGAAGATAGTCAAACTAGTTAGATATTTTTCAGACTCTTCATGACTAAGTACTTTTTATGCTTTCCCACCCCCCGAGGTAAATGAGATCCATCTATTTGTTTTTTAAAAATAATCCTCTTACATAACATTAATTTAAAAAAAAAATCTAAATTAAGTGGGTGGATATCACATGAAAAAACCTTGAGTAGAAACATTTTAAAAAAAACTTTGGGTAATTTAGTATGTTGGAGGGTGAGAAACTAAACAATTTTTATCATATAGTACTAAAAATCATTCAGTGGTACCTTTTTGTTCTAACCGAGTAACCTTCTTAGAGAGTGTCTGTTTATGTATGTGCAGTAAGGTCCCTTTTGATAGCTTGCAAGTCAAATAGACAAACCTTGTTCCTCCTCACAAATATGTATAACACCACCCCCTCAAGTGAATCCTATTTACCAACCCCTCTGCTCGGGCAGGATATTACACAAGGTCAATTTTTTAAGCAGAGTTTAGCAGGTTTGAATTCTGAGTTTTCCTTCTCCTAGACTAGTTGCCTCACCAAGGCTGAAGAACCTAGTCTGTCCTACTATTTGCCCATAGCTGGAGGGAGAATAATTGGAAATTCACTAAGCTTCTTGCTTAGATGTGGCTCAAGGCCATATGAAAGGGGCACCCAATGAGACTCGAACTCACTCGTGTAGGTTTGCTAGTCGAGCTTGCTAACCATTACACCACCAGAGGCGCCCTGGAGGGAGAATAATTGGATTCATATCTTTCCCAAGGATATTAGTGCTATGTGAAATGCAATCAATCTCATCCAGGATTTTAACTCTGTGTCACCGTATCCATTTCCTACGACAATAACCATTACACCACGGGCACCCCATTCAAGTGAATTCAATATTTTTTATATCAATATTGTATGAATTTTGTTTCATAATATTCTACTATATTTTCTTTCTTTTTTAGGTTTCAAACAAAAAAGATCCTGATTTTTTTTTAAACAATGGATACAACCATCTGGTAAGTACAAAATTTCTATCTATCTATCTATCTATCAATCTGTGTGTGTGTGTGTGTGTGTGTGTGTGTGTGTGTGTGTAGGAGGTATAGGAAATGGACATGGCAACCCGAGTTCAAATCCTGGACAAGGTTGTTAGCATTTCACAGAATGCTAATGTCCTTGAGGGAAAAGGATGAATTCTCCTTCCAGCTGTGGGTAAATAGTAGGCCAGACTGGGTTCTTTAACTTTGGTATAGCAACCAATCTAGGAGAAAGAAAACTCTGAATTCAAATCTGTTAAACCTCGCTTAAAAAAATTGACCTCATGTCACATCTTGCTCGTGCTGAAAGAATGGGAAATATTTAATATAAACATAGGAGCAGTATGACGCATAAATTAAAATCCTATATTGCACCAGACATTGGCCTAGTGGTTAGAGTGTTCGCCAATGGCCTGGGAAACCAAGGTTCAATCCCAGGTTGAGTCATACCAAAGACTCAAAAAATGGTACTTGATGCCTCCTTGCTTAACACTCAGCATTATAAGGTATGGATCAAGGGTAAAGTGGAGCAATCCAGGGAAAGGAGTAGCGCCCTCCCCTACACCTTGGTGTAGTAACTATCGAAAATGAGCCTTTGGGTCACCCTCGACCCTGGTCGCCAACTTTACTGACTTACTTACTTACTTACTTACTTACTATATTGTAACTAATATAACTTCAGCCTTGGTGAGGCAACTAGTCTAGGAGAAAGAAAATTCTGAATTCAAACCTGTTAAACTCCGCTTAAAAATTGACCTTGTGTCATATCCTGCCCGAGCGGAGGGGTTGGTAAATAGTATATTGTAACTAATATTGCTTTCACAATCATCTGAACAAGTTCTAGTATTATGGGAGAATGGTTCTTTCTTGGAAATATTTTGAAAAAGTTGGTTTTACAGACTTCTATTCTATAGTCCTTTCTTTTCTTGTACCTCCCTCCCATAATACTTGGAAAAGTATTAGTTAAAATATATAGTTTTAATTTCTGTCATACTGTATGTATATGCTCTGTCCCAGATATTAAGTATGCTCTATGTAGTTACCAACTATACAGGATGCATCACAAAATCAATTTTTAAATAGTTTAACAGGTTTGAATTCAGTTTTCCTTCTCCCACACTGGTTACCATACCAGGGTTAAAGAAATCAGTCTGACCTACTATTTACCTATAAACTGAAGAGAGAATAGTTAGATTCATACCTTTTCCCTAAGTATTAGTGCTATGTGAAATGTAAACAGCCTTGTCCAGGATTTGAACTCTTGTTGCCATGTCTGTTTCCTCTTTTTCACCATTAGTGCCTCCATTCTATGTAAATACTACAACCTTTAAATAGTAAAGATATGTCTCTGAATTACCCCATTGATATATATACATATATATTTAAATACATAACAAGTAAAGGCATTAGTGTAATTATATGATTGTTATTTCTTTGTAACTTTTAACCCCTTCTCTTAAATCTTATCCTTAAATTGGAACTAACTCTTTTAGGAGCTAAGTAGCTCCCACTTTAGATTCGGTAATCTACCTTTGAAAATTGAAAAAGATTAGAGTATTTGTGAAGTGGAGGGGTTGTATTTAAACCGAAAATTTCCCTCTATCCAAAAATTGTAGAATTCTTTTTAAATCTACTTATATATAAAAAATTTTTTGTTAGTCCAATTAGAGAAAAGTAAATATTTTAAAAAAATTTCAGCGTTGTATTTTTGGTTTTGATCATTATCTTAACACTTTTTGGAGGTTGTGGTGTAACATATCCAGGTCCAAAAATATGACCAAGATATGAATACGTGAAATAGACATAAGTTCATATAATGTTCATAAACATACAGGAATCCGAAAAACACTAACTTGGTTCAGGTATGAAACTTTTATTTACATTTTTGAGTTTAAGGTTTTTCGACATGAGGAGAGAGAGACACAATTTCTATCTATGCTGACTTTTCCATCTGACCCCAACTGGTCTCTAGACTAGAATCTCAACTTTTTTTTTTTTTTTTTTGGTGACATCTCTGATTGTCACATCTGCCCTGCTCGTGCGTGAACACCTGCACTCAATGTGTGCACCTAACTAACCCATGCACTAAGCGAAAGGTTCTCAGCCTAACTAAACCGAAAGGCAAGATATATAAAACGAAAAATGATAATATAAAACTAATCCCTCTGCAATAATATTACAGTGGTCCTTTTCAAGAGACTAATAAAGTGTTTGTTTTGACTAAGGTATGAAGAATCACCTCTGAAACTTGTGTCGAGATAATAATAAGACTCTAAAATACCACATTGAAATAAACTTACAGACCTATATATACATGTCTGATCGGATAAATGCTGCAGTTCTTAGTAAACTTGTCTAAGGACAAAGATATTTTATATATATATATATATATATATATATATATAAAAGTGTAATTAGTTTTAGTATTTATTAACAATTTTTTATATTACCCATTTAAAAAAAAAATTTACTTGAATTTCCATAAGATTATTAGAAAATAAACTAAAGATATTTACTTGTAATGTAGGAGTTTTTTTACATACCACTTTTTGTATGTAAAATTATTGGCTTTTGTCTTATTCATCACCTATTTTGAAAGTAGTTCTCAAAAGTCACTTGTACTAAAATTAAAAGAATTTAGCTGTACTTGAAAAGTAGCCTAACCAGGCAAAACTGAGAGTAAATTATTTATTTTATTTTCTATTTAAAAAAAAAATATTTACAATCCCATCCTTATTCTCATTCCATGAAGTTGAAAGGAGTGGTAGTTTTCCTGAACAGTTGTGCTTAATTATTAACAACTAATAATACTTGCCTATATTGCGGAAGGGTTTTGAGATTTTCATTGATGTTCATAAAGAATTTCCTATTAAAAATCTTTTATCAATTCGCGACCAAAATCAAATATTTTAGATATGAAAGAACCTCTCCATAGACAATATCACTTGTGTTCTTGTTTGATAAAAAAAAAAAAGTTCTAAAAATCCGTTTGCAGAGCTTCTATGGTTTCTGTTTTTGTGTGGGAAAAAAAATTCTTCCCTATGTAGTTTTTTTATTTGCTCTCCATGGAAATGGTCATTATTTCTTTTTGGAAATATTTCTTTTTTGATGGTTAGTTGCTTGTGTTTTGTAACATATCAACCCTTGTTCGTTATTTCATGCCAAATCCTATTTAAACACACACACGTGTGTGTGTGTGTGTAGTTAGGTAGCAGTCTTTTATTTAAGCATGTTTGATTGAATAATTAAGACATTTTTTTTATATAATTTTATTAAGATCCTTTCAAGTTTTCTGATAAGTGTCTTGGTTTTAGGTTGGAATTGATGGATGAATTTACCAAAATTGTCCCAAGCACTTTCGGTAATTTTGGTAAATTCATCCACTAATTCTAATCTGAAACCAAGACACTTATCAGGAAACTTGAAAGGATCTTAATAAAATTATATAAACAAAATGTGTCTTAATTATTCAATCAAACATGATTTGTAGACAAATAGTTTGTTGGTAACAATTTTTAAATGAGCCAGAGCATATTTACACAGTTAAATGGTTTCAAGTATTGCTATCCAATACTAATAATTCAATTTAATATTAATCACTTGTTTGCACATAGTTGAATGGTTTCAAGTATTGCTAGTTAACACTAATAATTCTGTTCAACATTGAAAATGATTAAACAGTTTTGTTTGACCCCATAGATGAGACCCTAACAGATATTACCAGTAATAGCAATGATAAGGTACTTCACATTTCCCAAGGCTCTAGAATTGGAGCCACACCATCAGATGGTTTAGTGTTATAACCAGGACACTTCCTTATTGAGAATAATTAAGTGAGTGTAATGTCTTTAAAATTGGGGGGGTTGATTTACAATTCTTTTATAATGCTAGACTAAACCTTGACTTTGTGTATATGTTTATGATGACGGTAATGCAATTTTATAAGCAATACATTGTTATATTGCATACAGGTTTTAAGAGGTCCTCTGGTCATGAAATATTTCCTGTTAAAAACTTTTTTTTTTCCTTTTTTTTTTTAATACTTAATATGCATCTTGCTTTTAAAATGTAATATTGCAAATATTTTCATTATGAAAGAACTTTGCGATAGAAAATATTGCTTGTCATATTTTTGTTCTTGTTTGATTAAAAATGTCTAATGATCTGTATTCATAGAACTACAAAGGGGTCTATTTTTCTATTTAAAAAAAAAAGACTTTCAGTTTAATTTAAGGGATGAAATTAAAATAAATTTAATCAAATACCATTTAAAAAAAACAAAAAAAAAACTATTCAGGCATGACCCTAACAATTCCTGATAAATTGGTTGAAATCAGGTCAAAAATGGCTAACTCTTAGTGGTACTGATGGACAGTCATTTAGCAAATCATAATGAGTTACATACTGGTTTTAAGATGGTTACTCATATTTAAGAAGTATTTATGCCTGTGGTACATCTTGTTTTTAAAATCAGTCATCCCAAATGTTTTTATAAAAGAACCTCTTAATTAACAACATTGCATATGATATATTTTTTCTTTGTTTAAAAAAAAAAAAATCCCAAATCATCGTTCATAGGCTTATTGAGGTGTCTATTTTTTCATCTAAATTTTTGCTGTCTTTCTATACTTGAAATACTGGATTGTTGATCCTCATGCGTATGTGTGTGGAGCATGTAGCAAGTGCAGAAATGAAATAAAATAAAATAGTTGAACATTATTAGGAATTAGTTGAACATTATTAGGTGAACATTATTAGGTGAACATTATTAGGAATTAGTTGAACATTATTAGGAATTAGTTGAACATTATTAGGAATTAGTTGAACATTATTAGGTGAACATTATTAGGAATTAGTTGAACATTATTAGTTGAACATTATTAGGAATTAGTTGAACATTATTAGGTGAACATTATTAGGAATTAGTTGAACATTATTAGGTGAACATTATTAGGTATTAGTTGAACATTATTAGGAATTAGTTTGCTCTTTTCTTGATGCTTGAGAATTGTGACCTTGTTTAGTAGATGTGACTTTTTGCCAAGTATTGAATGAAGGGCAGTTTAACAAATATAGTTCCCCATGAGTTTTTATCGAATCTAAGGTTGCAAAGCTCTCAATTTAATCAATAACTAATCTGGAATCTACCAGTAAAACCTTTGCCTTCCTCTAGAAAAGTCATTGGCAGTGTGATTCTCTGGTGAAAGACGTTGGCATGTGTATTTATCTGCTAAAATTGGCTGGCGTGAATAAAATTGGCTGATGTGTTTTCCCCTGGTAAAAGTTGCCGCCATGTGTGTTTCTTTGGTAAAAGTAGGTGGTATGTGTGTTTCCTGGGTAAAATAGTCTAACATATGCATTTCCCCAGTATAAGTGACTGGCATATTCCTTTCACTGGCAAAAATGGCTGGCGTGAACATTTCTCCTGGTAAAAGTAGTTGGCACATGCATTTCTCTGGTGAAAGTTGCTGCCATGTGCATTTCCCTGGTGAAAGTTTGTGGTATGTGTGTTTCCCTGGTAAAATTGTCTAACGTGTATTTCCCCAGTATAAGTGCTTGTCATTTCATATCCTCAGTAAAAGTTTAACAGGTTTGATTTCAGTTTCCCTTCTAGATTGGTTGCCATACCAAGGTTAAAAGAATTAAGTCTGCCCTACCTTTCCCAAGGGTATTAGTGCTATGGGAAATGTAAACAGCCTTGTCTAGGATTTGAACTCAAGTTACTGTGTCCATTTCCTTTGGTTGTAACCATTATCCCATCAGTGTATGTGTGTGATATATAAGTGACATACTCCTGTAGACCCCTTCACATGGATGAGCAAAGGCAGGACAACCAGCTAAAACCTATATACAAAAGCTCAGTTCTAATAAGGGGTGTAGCCTTGAAGACCTACTGGGAGCGATGGACGATAGAGACAGGTGACGAGAGAGGGTCAAGGAGATCCATGCTGCGGCGCGACATGATGATATATAATGGGGGGTGATAGTAGGTATGTTGCTTGCTCTCTCTCTCTCTCGTATTTTAAACTTTCTATCTTTTCCTCTCTCTCTCTCTCCCTTCCTATATCTTTCTTCCTATCAAGGCTTTTTTTTTTCTCTCTCATTTTCTTTTGGCTTGCAGCCGGGGCTGTAGAATACACTGACTAATTCTCTGCAGTGGAGTAAGATCCCCCGCCAATGAGTGTCCTGGATATAACACTAAATCTGATGGTACTATTTACCAACCCCTCCGCTCAGGCAGGATATGACACAAGGTCAATTTTTAAGCGGAGTTTAACAGGTTTTGAATTCAGAGTTTTCCTTCTCCTAGACTAGTTACCTCACCAAGGCTGAAGAACCTAGTCCGTCCTACTATTTACCCATAGCTGGAGGGAGAATAAGGGGGTTCATACCTTTCCCAAGGGTATTTGCCCGAAAGTGAACGTAATAGCGCGACTGGAGTACGAACTCGCGTACGAACCATTACACCCCGAGGACACTAAATCTGATGGTGAGATTCCAGTGATGCTGGAACTTTGGGGAATACAGAGCACCCCTTCATTGCCATTGCTCCCGGGTCCACTCTGACCCGGAATAGTAGCACCTGATAGGGCCCTATCTATGGGTTAAATAGAACTAATGGTATACTTATGCTAAATGGAATAGTTTAAAATAAGTTTTTGACAATTAAACCATACTTATATTTAAACTGCATGCTTATGCTAAACTGAATTATTTGAAATGGAACTGTTTTTGGACATTGAAAATGGACTTACACTAAACTGAATTGTTTAATATAGGACTGTTTGGACGTTTAACTGTGTGTAAACAAAATCTCTACTTATACTAAACTGAATTGTTTGAATAAGAACTGCTTGACTAAATTGAATAGCTTGAAATAGAAATGTTTTTCATAATTAAACTTATCTGACGTTTAAACTGCGTACTTATCCTGAACTGAATTGTTTGAAATAGAACTATTTTCATAAAAATGGATTTGGCATTAAATAACCTACAAAGGTTGATATGCCATAAAACCCAACCAACCATCTTTTTGCTTGCCTTATCTTTCTTTTATGAAAATTCCTTCAGCTCATAGTAAATAAATTCATTGATAGTTACACTATTTGGAGGATTCCTTCTTTCCACCTCCACTCATCCCCAGAATGTTTTGATTTTCTCATCTGTAAATGTTTTACCCCCCCCCGTCTTATGCCCCACTCGTCTCCATACTTAATCATGTTTACTTCTCCCCTTTTACTCCCCCACCCAAATCATCTTATTTGGTCCTTTTTCTCTTTTTCTGTCTGAATCTTATCAAATCATTATTTCCCCCCCCCCACTTTTCAAGGTTAACACATTTATTTTGTTAACCTTTTCTGCTATTCTTTCTTCATTTGCTTAACCCCTTCAAAGCCCCCCCCGCTCCAAACTTATTTTAAGTCTCCCTGTTTGTTTTGAAAACTGAAGGGATAGAATTGGACTCAAAATTAAGATGGTTATCTTTATTACATCAGCCTTGAAAATGGGTTGATACCTCCAAGAAATGTAAACTTGTACTTTGATAATGCACCTCCTCTTTTTTTGGGGGGGGGTCTCTGTAGCTCCCTTTTTAATGCCTTAAGATTTAAATTTTTTTTTTTTTTTTTTTTTTCCCAGATTCTTTTGTATCCCCTATTTTGAGCATTTTTTTTTTTTTTTTTTTTTTTTTTTTTTTTTTTTTTTTTTTTTGAATTTGTGTTTATAATCCATCACCCCTCCCTGTTTTGTTTTCTCCCCATCTTTCATCTTCTTTCCCTTCCGCAGTATCTCTTTGTTTTTCTTCCTTCTCCTCATTACTGTATCTCCACATTTTCCTCACTTACCATTTTCCCATCTTTCTTCTCTCTCTCTATTTCTTAGTTTTTCTTCATCTCTTTCTATTTTTCACTCACTCTCACTCCATGTTTTGCCTGCCTCTCTCTCTCTTATTTTTTGCCTCCTTCTCTTCCTCCATTTCATCTCTCATCTTTCGCCTCGCTCTCTCCATCCCTCCTCGTCTTTCGACCTCGCTCTCTCCATCCCTCCTCGTCTTTCGCCTCGCTCTCTCCATCCCTCCTCGTCTTTCGCCTCGCTCTCTCCATCCCTCCTCGTCTTTCGCCTCGCTCTCTCCATCCCTCCTCGTCTTTCGCCTCGCTCTCTCCATCCCTCCTCGTCTTTCGCCTCGCTCTCTCCATCCCTCCTCGTCTTTCGCCTCGCTCTCTCCATCCCTCCTCGTCTTTCACCTCGCTCTCTCCATCCCTCCTCGTCTTTCGCCCTCGCTCTCTCCATCCCTCCTCGTCTTTCGCCCTCGCTCTCTCCATCCCTCCTCGTCTTTCGACCTCGCTCTCTCCATCCCTCCTCGTCTTTCGCCCTCGCTCTCTCCATCTCTCCTCGTCTTTCGACCTCGCTCTCTCCATCCCTCCTCGTCTTTCGCCCTCGCTCTCTCCATCTCTCCTCGTCTTTCGCCCTCGCTCTCTCCATCCCTCCTCGTCTTTCGCCCTCTCACTCACTCCATCTCCTTCTGTTGTACTCTCTCTCTTTATTTTTTCTCTCCTTCTTTCTTCCCCTTTTCTCTCCCTTTTGTTATTTCTCTAAATGTCTGTAAGATTTGACCTTTTTCGTCTGATTTCAAATTTCAGGAATCATTTGGTTCATTTCTAAAAAATTTTAAACTGCTTATTTTGATTTTGATTTTGATTTTTTATACAAAACTAAAACTTTTTTTTTTCCCATACAAAAAAAGTTAACAATTGCCGATCTTTGACGAGAAACATTTCAGCATTTTTATCAAATAGTGTTGACAAGTTAATCACACTATCAAGAGTGTTGTAGGTGACTCACCTATAACCAGAATAATGAACTTACCCAAAGGGTATATTTATCAAGAACGGAGCTGGTAGAGTAGAGAGCAGCAGCTGTAAGAGGTCCCCCACGGACTTTCTCAAAACCTATGCATGGCACTAGACCTTGCTGTGTAGTTCAAGCCATAACCCAGTATACATGCCCGGACCCACATTTCGGTTCGTGAAACTGCTTGCCTCATCAGGCTCACATTGCACCAAGTGAGCTGATGAGCAGCATAGACCAGCAGGGTTCGAGTCTCGGTTTGTTCCCGACCTTCCCCTTCCCTTTATCCCCACTTTAATCGGCCTTCGGGCTTTTGACCTTATGTCAAGTCATGTCTGGTGGGAGGCAGTAACAAATAATCAGAGAGCAGCAGGTGTAGTAAGCACCTTGCCTGTCTTCATGTACGTTGAACTAAGGAAACCCTCCTCAGAGACTTTTGCATACATTTGTGTGGTACTCATATCTCCGTGTTGAGTTATTTATTTATTGACCCTTAATAATTGGTCATAACAAAGAGGTTCATTTCATAATGAAAGTTGCCCAGTCGGCTGGGGCTGTAGAATACACTGACTGCTTCTCTGCAGAGTATCCTGGATATGATACTAAACAATCTGATGGTGAGGTTCCAGCAATGCTGGAACTTTGGGGAATGCGGAGTACCCCTTCATTGCCATTGCTCCCATGTCCACTCTGGCCCGGAGTGGTAGCACCTGATAGGGCCCTATCTATGGGTTAAATAGAACTAACAGTATACTTATGCTAAACTGAATTGTTTGAGTAAACTGAATAGCTTGAAATGGAAATGTTTTTGACAATTAAACCGAACTTACATTTAAACTGCGTACTTATGCTTAACTGAATTATTTGAAATAGAACTGTTTTTCGACATTAAATCTGTATTTACACTTAACTGAATTGTTACATATATCTGCTTGAATAGTTAGAAATGGAAATGTTTTTGACAATGAAACTGTGTACTTATGCTAAACTGAATTGTTTTAAATAGAACAGATTATTTACATAAAAATGGATTTGGTGTTAAATAACCTACAAAGGTTGATATGTCATAAAACCCAACAAACCAAACCAATCATAAGGAAAATATTTGAGATACCAGTTTTTGAAAGGGGGATATATAATAGGTGTCAATAAATAAGATTTTTACTCTAAGGACTTTATTAACATCAGTCATCTCTCCTATGTAATACAGGTAGGTTTGCTAGTGAAAAGTGAGATGCATAAATAAGATTTTAGCACAAATTTCTTAATGAATATTTGTGACACCCCTATGTGATATGAGTAAGTCTGCTAGTTAAAAGTGAAATGCATAAATAAATAAAAGATTTTAACTCTAAGTACTTCAAGAACATCAGTGTCTAACTTAAAACCCTCATGGATTTATTTACCAAACCTCTTCTATTGGAAATAAATTAACATTTATTTTGAATAAACACTGATTTTATCTGATGGATCGACAGTGGCAAGAAGTCTTGTTCCAGCACTCTCCACAGTACTTTTCCTGTTTCCAGAAATACTGTTATTTGTGTGCTTTTGATGAAATTGGCAATTTGCTGTTAAACTACAAAAAAATAAATGTGGAGGTAATTTTTTATGGTTTGGAGTTATCAGCCCCATATCCCTTTGGTTTTGAATTTAGTTTTTCCTTCTCCTAGACTGGTTGCCTTATTAAGAAGGCACAGTTATCATTGTATGAAATGGAATCAGGGACCCAAATTCAAATCCTATATAAAGTGGTTTATATTTCCCTTCGTGTTAATACCCCTAAGAAAACTCTGAATTCATCTGTTCTCTCTCTCTCTCGGTATTGGTAAATAGTAGGGCAGACTGGGTTCTTCAGTCTTGGTAAGGCATCTGGTCTTGGAGAAGGAAACCTGATTTCAAACTAGCTGTACTCTGCTTAAAAAATTCATCTGGTATTGACTCCTGCTCATGGTGGAGTAAATACATTCCAAATCTAAATGGCCCAGTTGGCAGGGGTTGTAGAATGCACTGACTGCATCTCTACAGAGGGGTAAGATTCCTCTAACGAGTATCCTGGATATGACATTAGACAATCTGATGGCAAGGTTCCAGTAATGCTGGAGCTTAGGTGACTGCAAAGTATCTCTTCATTGCCATCACTCCCAGGTCCACTCTCGTTTCACCTGAAAGAGTCATATCTATGGATCAAAGAGAACTATTTGACATTTAAACTGTGTGAAAACAAGTGGCTTACACTAAACTGAACTGCTTGAAATAGAACTGTTTGATCATTCAACTGTGTGTAAACAAATAACTTATATTTTAGTGTTAAGTAACAATACTTTGAAATATTTATCTGTGTGCAAATAAACGATAGTCAATAGAATTATTTGAATTAGATAGAAGTAAGTTAAATCATTTAACTGTGTGCAAAAAAAAAAATGAGCTCAGGATCATTCAAAAATGTTATCTACAAAATGTGTTTACAAATCATATATATTTGATATATATGTATAAAGAGGATTTGGCATTAAATAACCTACAATGGCTGATCTGCCATAAAAAAAAAACCAAACTCGATATATTTGATTTATATGTATGAAGAGAATTTGATATTAAATAACCTACAATGGTTGATGTGTCTATAAAAGCCAATCAAACTAAATTCGATATATAAAAGAGGATTTGGCATTAAATAACCTACAATGGTTGATATGCCATAAAACCCAACCAAACCAAATTCTATATATTTAATATATATGTATAAAGAGAATTTGGCATTAAATAACCTACAATGGTTGATATGCTATAAAACCCAACCAAACCAAATCCTATATATTTAATATATATGTATAAAGAGGATTTGGTATTAAATAACCTACAATGGTTGATATGCCATGAAACCAAACCAACCCAAAGCTAAAAAGCTTAGTCTGTCCTACTATTTGCAAACAAGATTAACATGAAGGGAAACTAAACTGCCTCATCCTGGATTTGAACTTGGTTCATTAAGTCCATTTTCTCCAACTTTTTTTGCCACCTGCACTTCTTTGCCAATTGAACATAACCTGAATTAACGAAAGTTAAAACAAAAGACCCTGAATTAACGTTCACAAGCTACTAAGAATTCAAATCATCTTTTTGAAATTTCCTTTACTGTCCTTTAATTTCTTTTTTTCTGGCTTGAGACTCGTCAGACTTTGGCAGTAAGAAATAAGATAAAACTGTAAATAGATTGATTAATTGTTTCTCAATTAATTCACGTTCCTCTTGAATTTTCATCCAAGTCTGTTCTTTCTGCCAACCAACAAGGACAACTATATTATATGGTTATATGATGTAATGGTTATCGTCGTAGGAAATGGACACGGTGACACGAGTTCAAATCCTGGACGAGACTGACTGCATTTCACATAGCACTAATACCCTTAGGAAAGGTATGAATCCAATTATTCTCCCTCCAGCTATGGGTAAATCGTAGGGCAGACTGTGTTCTTCAGCCTTGGTAAGGCAACTAGTCTAGGAGAAGGAAAACTCTGAATTCAAACCTGTTAAACTCCGCTTGAAAATTGAACTTGTGTCATATCCTGCCCAAGCGGGGTGGTTGGTAAATATGAATAATAGTAATAATTAAGATTTTTAAACTTTCAGTAAAAGTTTTTAATTGGCAACAAAGAAATCAAAATAACCTTTTTTAATGTAAATCATAACCCCTTACCCAATATAGTTGTATACTTCTATCAGTTATTGTATAATTGACTTAAATTGTACGAGAAATCATTAAAAGAATGAATTGAAGAGATTAATAATCCCTTGAGGGTTTTGAATATTTCCTTATGAAACAACGCTTTCAGGAAGTTTCTAATTATTAGACTCTTGAACTTGTAATTTTGTAATTGAGTTGATTGAGGGACACTGGGTAATGTTGTTTTTTTTTTGGTGCATGTGTGTGGGGGTGTCTTTCAGACTGAAAATAACTAGCACTATCTTGCTTTAGAGAGAAAGAATGCTTAAAAAACATAGAAGCTTAAAGTAATAATTGCTATGGTGCAAGTTCAAACAAGAAATGTTTAGAATGATTTCTTAAATCTCTGATGGTGAGGCTCCTGTTCTGAACCTGGGAAGTGTGGAGTAACCCTTCATTGCTATTATTCACAGGTCCAATCTGATCCTGATTGCTAGCACCTGTTTGGATTCCATGTATGAAATGGAATAATAGGTCTCTTTGAAAATTATTTATATTAGATAAAAATACTTGATACCATTTAACTGTTTATAAATTATTTGCATTAAGAAGAGTCACTTGAAGCTCTATCCTACGTCTCGTCATACCAAAGACTTTAAAAATGGCACTTGATACCTCCTTGCTTCACACTCAGCAATATAAGGTATGTATCAAGGGTAAATTAGAGCAATCCAGGGAAAAGAGTAGCGCCCTCCCTTACACCTTGGTGTAGTAGCTATTTAAAAGGGAGCCTTCGGGTCACCCTTGACTACAGTCGCCAAGTTTACTTTTTATTATTAGTTATATGAAACGATAAAACTATTTGCAAACCAATGATTATTATTAAATAGAAATAGTTTATTTTAAATCATATAGGATATTGGTGAATATCAAACTATTTGATATCCAATCATCATCATCATCATCATCATGTCGTGCTGCTAGCACAGGTATCCCTGACCCTCTCTTGCCACTTTCCCTTATCGTTCATCACCTCTGGCAGGTCTTCAGGGCTACATCCTCTATCCTCACATAGCTGCTGTATGTATGTTCTAGCTGGTCGTCCTGCTTTAGCTCGGTCATATGTGGGGGTTCATAGGTGTACATCACTTATGAGCTCGTCCCTGCTCCTCCAGCAGTGTCCTGCTTGCCTGGTTCGTCTAACTTGGATAGTTTACGTGATGGAAGTTGGTGCTTTGTGGGGTGTTGCTCGCAACATTCTTGTGTAGTTGCCGTCTAGCTTCTTCTCCAGCCGTTTTGTTAGCATCCAAGTGGTGCATCCATACAGCAGTATCGACACGACTGCTGCTTGGAAGAAACTGCGTTTCATTTTATCGGTCGGGTCTGATTTCCATATGACTGATAGCTTATCGATAGCTGGAACTGGATGCAAAAGAACTCTTAAGGAACAGCTACACAAAAATTGGGGATATAAGCATACGATGTACACAATTCCTTCACTTTTAGGCATAAAATATTTCTGTACAAGTTGACATGCCATTAAAATCAATCTGTGTGTGTATGTGTGTGTGTGTATATATATATATATATATATATATATAGTGAAACATTTTCTATTATCAAAGTAACACCTGTATCTTATCTATTTTATCCCATTGCTAAGAAAAGAAAATCAACCACCAAACCACACCCTTTTTTTCCGTGAGTACATCTGCAACGATTGCAAACTCGTTATTGAAAGATTCTGGTTTCTGGCCAAATGGTTTGCAAGAATTTCAGTCGACGGCCACTGATGGCACAGTACCTTCCATCTTAAAATTGTGTTCAACTTCCTTTTCGTTGGTTCCACCCAAAAGGAACCAAAACAGTTAATCAGCACTTAAAACCTCTTTGGATTTTATTCTATCTACCGTTTTGATAACCTAAAAATCTCCTGGCTAAGACACAAGTTCTAACTTTGTCTTTCTTCCAAATTGGCACTGTTCATTTTATAAATTTTATTTTTCACTTGTTCTTGGCAGCTTCTCAGTGGCATTAATGTTCATTATAAGGCCATATTTATGAGACACCCAGTGAGAAAATATCTCACTAACTTATCTTAGTTTTTTTTTTAACCATTACGCCATTTGAGATCTAAATTACTCATGAAGGTTGATATGGCATTTCACTTAGAAACTAAACCATTCATGGTGCCCATGTTGTTAGATTAGTCATTTACTAAACTTGGCTTCGTCTGGCACAAGGCTTGACTTATGGAGCACTCAATTAAAATTGAACTCAATAGTATTAACTGCTTGCCTATTTCAATAACCTTTCCAGTCACCAGATTAGTCATTTACTAAACTTAGTCTGGCACTAGGCCAGATTTACGAGACACCCAGTGAGAAATTATATCATTAACCTAGCCTAGTTGTTTAACCATTACACTCTTCAAGTTCTCCATATATCTAATCCCTTTGCTATGGACTGGATGTGACACAAGGTCTTTATTTAAGTTGTGCTAAGCCGGTTTGGATTCCGTTTTCTTTCTCCTAGGCCGGTTGCTGCCCTACTATTTACTCAGAGGTGGGAGAAGAAGAGATAGATTTATGCCTTTCCCGAGTACATAAACGCAAACAGCTTCAGCTAGGATTTGAACTCTGGTTAACAATTTCATTTCCTATGACGATAACTGTTTCACTAATCTATTTACCGACCCCTCCCCAATGAGTAGGATATGACACAAGGTCAATTTTGTAAGCAAAGTTTAACAGGTTTGAATTCACTTTTCCTTCTTCTACACCGGTTGCTATACCAAGGTATAGTCTATCCTACTATTTGCTCATAGCTTGAGAAAGAATAATTGAATGCTTGCCTTTCCCAAGAGTATTAGCCCTATATCAAATGCACACAGCTTCTACCAGAATTTGAACTCTTGTCGCCACGTCTATTTTCTACGGTGTTGACCATTACACCTCGTCCTAACTGTTATGCTAAGTCCCACCCCTGCCATCTAATGTAAGAAAGAAGAGTATAACTATATATATATATATATATATATATATATATATATATATATATTTATCAACCCTTCCGCTCGGGCAGGATGTGACACAAGGTCAATTTTTAAGTGGAGTTTAACAGGTTTGAATTCAGAGTTTTCTTTCTCCTAGACTAGTTGCCTTACTAAGGCTGAAGAACCCAGTCTTGTCCTACTATTTAGCTGGAGGGAGTATAACTATAGCTTCATCTTTTGGAAGACTTAAGAAAAAAATATTATCACAAAGAGTTCTTTCTCAGGATATCGATGTCCTTATATATTATATTTACGAGGATGGGTCTTAACTTTCAGCAAGAATCAGTCGAACTCCAATTACAACATGGATAAAATGAGTTTATTCAAGGTCACTAGAAGTAAAACAATGAAAATCGCTGCTTTAAAACATTTGAAACTAAATCTGAAAATCATGCATTCATTATTATGAACGAATGCTCAGTTGACTGGGGTTATAAAATATGCCAACTGTATTTCTGCAGTTGGGTAAGACCCCTCCAATGGATGTACCGGAAATGACATTAAACCATCTGATGGTGAGGATTCAGTTCTAGAGGTTTGGGAAATGTGAAATACACCTTCATTACCATTACTCCCAGTTCCACTCTGACCTGGAGTGGTAGTATTTCTAAGAGTTCTAGCTGTAGGTCAAATAGAACTGTTTGAATTAAATGAAATAGAATGTCTTCAAATACTTATGTTAATTTTTTTTAATGACTCTGATCAAAAAGCTGTTTAAAAATTATTTGTATTAGATAAGAATACTTGAAACCATATAACTATGTGCAAAGTATCTGTATCAAAATAGTTACTCAAAGCGATAATTGTTTACTCAGTATTATTACTTATTAGAAACCATATAATTACTTACAAGATATTAGTATTTGATAGGAATACAAGATATCATATGACTGAACAAACAAATAATGACAAATAATAACATTGTAATTCTATAAAATATATGTCACAGTAAACGTATACTGAAGAAACTTGAAGCTGGAAGGAAGAAGACAAACAGCAAACTGAGGGTATTTGAGAACGATTGCCTTGGGACTATTGTGAGAGTTCCCTGGTGTGAATAAAATCAAAATAGATGAAATAAATAAGAAGTGACTTTGGAATACCAAAGAAAATGACTGACATTATCAAAAAGGAAAGATTGAAGTGGTTTGGTTATTTGGTACGGGGTGGGGGAGACCAGTTACACCAACCATTCATACTAGAAAAATTTTAGCGAAAGAAGATCCAGAGTACAACCATCAAATTAGTGTAATGGTCTTCTAAGAGAGTTCACAAAACTTTTGTTGGGGGCATCTCCATGGCACAGGAGCTAACTTACTGGACTGCAATATTATATCAAGCAAGTTCAAACTCAAGTTGTACTATTATTGGTTTGGTTTGATGGCACATCAACCATCATAGGTTATTTAATGCCAAATCCATTTTTATACATATCAACAATTCTATTTCCAACAATACAGTTTTTTGTTTCCACACAGTTAAATCTAAAAACAGTTGTATTTCAAACAATTCAGTTTAGCATAAGTACACAGTTTAAATGTCAAAAACATTTCTTTTTCAAACAATGCCATTTAGCATAAATATGTAGTTTAAGTGTCAAAACAGTTCTGTTTTAAACAATTCAGTTTAGTATAAGTATAGTTTTTTGTTTACACACAGTTAAATGTCAAAACAGTTATATTTCAAATAACCTAGTCCTACACAAGCACACAGCTTCAATGTCAAAAAACAGTTCTATTTCAAACAATTCAGTTTAGCATGCAAAAACATTTCTATTTCAAACAATTCATTTTAGTATAAGTACACAGTTTAGTTCTATTTAACCAATAGATAGGACCCTATCAGGTGCTACCACTCCAGGCCAGAGTGGACTTGAGAGCAATGACAATGAAGTGTTACTCCGCATTCCCCAAAGCTCTAGCATTTCTGAAACCTCACCATCAGATTGTTTAGTGTCATATCTAGGATACTTGTTTGCAGGGAGTTCTTATGCCTCTGCAGAGAAACAGTCGGTATATTCTACAGAAATGATTAATATTTTATAGATTGTTACTGCTAAATAGAATGCTTGAAACCATTTAACTGTGTGCAAACAAATCTGCTCTAACTCCATTAAGAATGTTATCTACAAAATATATATTTAGATATATACCAACTGGATTTGGCTTTAAATAACCTATAAGTGTTGATATACCTTAAAACCCAACCCAACCCAAGCAAATCCTATATATTTAATATATACGTATGAAGTGGATTTGGCTTTAGATAGCCTACAAGGGTTGATATGACATAAAACCCAACCAAACCAAATCATATATATTTAATATATATGTATAAAGAGGATTTAGCATTAAATAACCTACAATGGTTGATATGCCATAAAACCCAACCAGACCAAATCATATATATCTAATATATATGTATAAAGAGGATTTGGCATTAAATAACCTACAATATTTGATATGCCATAAAACCCAACCAGACCAAATCATATATATCTAATATATATGTCTAAAGAGGATTTGGCATTAAATAACCTACAATGGTTGATATGCCATAAAACCCAACCAGACCAAATCCTATATATTTAATATATATGTATAAAGAGAATTTGGCATTAAATAACCTGAAATAGTTGATATGCCATAAATGCCAGCTCATCTTGCAAAGGATGAAATAAAAGGTCCAGTGTGTATAGAACCTTTTCCAGTTTATGCACATAATAAAATTGAATGAATATATAACTAAATATTTTATTATTACTTAGAATATTTGGACTATTGACCTTATCTTAATTGTTATAATCACAACGTTTCGGCCTTCTTCTGGTGTTTCATTTAGTACTCTGGAGTCCACACAGAATATCGAACTAAACCCTTTATTTGAACCTTAGGGGTAGACTTGCAATTCTGTTAACCATGACCGGGTACAATTGTTAAGTTATAGTAAGTATTCCTTGTTAGTCTTGCCTGTTGTTAGGATTGAACCTGCAGTTTCAAGATGATTACAATTAGAAGCATCTTCCAACCAAACACCTTATCCACTGTGCCATGTGTCCTTGACTGATGGAAATTTAGACAAATAACTAAATATTACATTATGTTCTATATCTGAATCTAAACCCTGGAATTTCTATTGGTTTAGATAGTTTTTATAAAATGTAAGAAGACTGTCTTGTTCTTTACTTAGATAATTTTATTCATACGAGCATCATAAAATCATGGCTTAGAAATTGCATTGTATATATATTTTTTTTCCCCCGCGATCTTTTGTTCTGTCGCGTTGCCTGGCTGTTTGTTTCACATAAAAATTCTACAAATCCTTTGAACGATTCCACTGTAGAAGTCTGTAGCTGACTAATCACCGTTAGTGCCCAATGATCCCTCCACTCGGATAACGCGCCGTTTCGACTTCTCATAACTTCCTTTATCAAGTTTTCATTCATGCTTTCAAGTAACTAAACCCAGTGGATCTCTCTCTGTCTCTCTCTCTCTCTGTCTCAAAATTGAAAAGGACCAGATAACAGATAAAAGTTGAATAACAACCCAGAATCCCCTCTCCTCAAAGTTTTTTTTGTAAAAGAAATCTGCTTCTGAAGCTGAATTGATTATTTGTTAGAACTGAAAACTTAATTGCTAAATAACTTCTCCATAATCTCTCTCTCTTTCTATCTGTCTGTCTTTTTTTTTCTCTGTTTTGTCTCTCTTTCCTTTTCTTATTCTGTATTTTTTTTTTTTCCGTCTATTTCTCTTTCTATCTGTCTTGCTATCTTTGTCTCTCTTTTTCTCTCGTTGGTCTCTTTTTTAAAATGTCTCTTTTCTTTAACTCAGTCTGGGTTTCTCTCTCTCTCTCTCTCCCCTGTTTTTCTTTCTCTCTCTCTCTCTCTCTCTCTCTCCCCCCTGTTTCTCTCTCTCTCCTGTTTTTCTTTTTCTCTCTCTTTCTCTCTCTCTCCTGTTTCTTTCTCTCTCCTGTTTTTCTTTCTCTCTCTCTCTCTCTCCTGTTTTTCTTTTTCTCTCTCTCTCCTGTTTTTCTTTTTCTCTCTCTCTCCTGTTTTTCTTTTTCTCTCTCTCCTGTTTTTCTTTTTCTCTCTCTCTCTCTCCTGTTTTTCTTTTTCTCTCTCTCTCTCTCCTGTTTTTCTTTTTCTCTCTCTCTCTCTCCTGTTTTTCTTTTTCTCTCTCTCTCTCTCTCCTGTTTTTCTTTTTCTCTCTCTCTCTCTCCTGTTTTTCTTTTTCTCTCTCACTCTCTCCTGTTTTTCTTTTTCTCTCTCTCTCTCTCCTGTTTTTCTTTTTCTCTCTCTCTCTCTCCTGTTTTTCTTTTTCTCTCTCTCTCTCTCCTGTTTTTCTTTTTCTCTCTCTCTCTCTCTCTCCTGTTTTTCTTTTTCTCTCTCTCTCTCTCTCTCCTGTTTTTCTTTTTTTTCTCTCTCTCTCTCTCTCTCTCTCCTGTTTTTCTTTTTTTCTCTCTCTCTCTCTCTCTCTCCTGTTTTTCTTTTTTTCTCTCTCTCTCTCTCTCTCCTGTTTTTCTTTTTTTCTCTCTCTCTCTCTCTCTCCTGTTTTCTTTTTTTCTCTCTCTCTCTCTCTCTCTCCTGTTTTTCTTTTTTTCTCTCTCTCTCTCTCCTGTTTTTTTTTTCTCTCTCTCTCTCCTGTTTTTTCTTTCTCTCTCTCTCTCCTGTTTTTTCTTTCTCTCTCTCTCTCTCTCTCCTGTTTTTTCTTTCTCTCTCTCTCTCTCCTGTTTTTTCTTTCTCTCTCTCTCTCTCCTGTTTTTCTTTCTCTCTCTCTCTCCTGTTTTTCTTTCTCTCTTTCTCTCTCTCCTGTTTTTCTTTCTCTCTTTCTCTCTCTCCTGTTTTCTTTCTCTCTTTCTCTCTCTCCTGTTTTTCTTTCTCTCTTTCTCTCTCTCCTGTTTTTCTTTCTCTCTTTCTCTCTCTCCTGTTTTTCTTTCTCTCTTTCTCTCTCTCCTGTTTTTCTTTCTCTCTTTCTCTCTCTCCTGTTTTTCTTTCGCTCTTTCTCTCTCTCCTGTTTTTCTTTCTCTCTTTCTCTCTCTCTCTTTCTCTCTCTCCTGTTTTTCTTTCTCTCTTTCTCTCTCTCCTGTTTTTCTTTCTCTCTTTCTCTCTTTCTCTCTCTCCTGTTTTTCTTTCTCTCTTTCTCTCTCTCCTGTTTTTCTTTCTCTCTTTCTCTCTCTCCTGTTTTTCTTTCTCTCTCTCTCTCTCTCCTGTTTTTCTTTCTCTCTTTCTCTCTCTCCTGTTTTTCTTTCTCTCTCTCTCTCTCTCCTGTTTTTCTTTCTCTCTCTCTCTCTCTCTCTCTCTCCTGTTTTTCTTTCTCTCTCTCTCTCTCCTGTTTTTCTTTCTCTCTCTCTCTCTCTCTCCTGTTTTTCTTTTTCTCTCTCTCTCTCTCTCCTGTTTTTCTTTTTCTCTCTCTCTCTCTCTCCTGTTTTTCTTTTTCTCTCTCTCTCTCTCCTGTTTTTCTTTTTCTCTCTCTCTCTCTCCTGTTTTTCTTTTTCTCTCTCTCTCCTCTCTCCCTCTCTCCTGTTTCTCTCTCTCCTGTTTTTTCTCTCTCTCTCTCCTGTTTGTCTTTCTCTCTCTCATGTTTTTCTTTCTCCCTCTCTCTCTCCCCCTCTCCTGTTTTCCTTCTCTCTCTTTCTCTCTCTATTTTCTTTTTCTCTCACTCTCTCTGTCTGTCTTTGTCTCTCTCTCTCTCTTTTTTCCTTTCTCTGCTTGTCTCTCTTCCTCATTATCAGTACTGGACTGCTTTTATAGATAACAGCCTCTATGTGACTCATCTTTTAAGGTGAGTGAGTCTGGCTGTAATGGGGCTACTATAACACCATTTCATACATTTTGAGAGGCCAATTACCTGCTCCATCCCCTACTAGATTCGTCTTACCTCTTGCTAATTCCCTGTTCTATGTAATGCTTCTCATAAAATGAACATAATTTCTTTTCTTTTAACCATATGGATTTGTTAAATGCTACAAAAAAAAAAAAGAATTTTGTTTGATTTCTCACTTTGAGTAAGGTAATGTCTCTTTTCTCATTAGGTGGGTTTTGAAATTTTTTTTTTTTCTGAGACTGTCATAGTTTGGATGAAACTATAACCTGTGTATAATATTTAAAAAAAAGTGGAGGTGCCCGTGGTGTAATGGTTATCGTTGTTAGAAAAGGGACACAGTGACATGAGTTCAAATCCTGGACGAGACTGATTGCATTTCACATAGCACTAATACCCTTGGGAAAGGTATGAATCCAATTATTCTCCCTCCAGCTATGGGTAAATAATAGGGCAGACTAGGTTCTTCAGCCTTGGTGAGGCAACTAGTCCAGGAGAAGGAAAACTCTGAATTTAAACCTGTTAAACTCCACTTAAAAATTGACCTTGTGTCATATCCTATCCGAGTGGAGGGGTTGAGTAAATATTATAAAGGTACTTGTCCAGAAAAAAAAAAATTGGTGTTAGATAGGAATACTTAAAACCATATAACTTTGTAAACAAATTATTAGATACAAAACTGTTACTTTAAAGAATGTAATTATCATATTTACCCAACCCCTCCGCTCGGGCAGGATATGACACAAAGTCAATTTTTTAAGCAGAGTTTAACAGGTTCGAATTCAGAGTTTTCCTTCTCCTAAACTAGTTGCCTTACCAAGGCTGAAGAACCGAGTCTGCTCTACGATTTACCCATAGCTGGAGGGAGAATAATTGGATTCATACCTTTCCCAAGGGTATTAGTGCTATGTGAAATGCAATCAGTCTTGTCCAGGATTGGAACTTGTGTTGCCGTGTCCATTTCCTACGACGATAACCATTACACCACGGGCACCTCCTTAAAGAATGTACTTATATATAAATCATTAGTATTAATGCTTAAAACTATAAAAAAATGTAAATTATTTGTATTAAGAATACGTATTGTCTTTATTCAGAATCCTTTTTGAGATGAGGCTTCTTAATTTGAGTATTAATTTTATTGCGGACTTTTGTCCTCATCTGGGTTGTTTTTTGTTGTTTTTCTCACTACATTTTGGCCAAATTTCACCTCTGACTATCTTCAGGTGATTAACCGCGACCTCAGATAGGAATGCTGAGTCTTGTAACCGTATCCCCAGTAATTACTGCCTTCCATAGTTGTTGTCTATCGCACCACGTTTTTGATCAAGTAACCCTCTGACCGGCTTGGGTAGGAATTGAAACTGCTATCTTCTGACAATGCTCACCTGGAACCATAGAGACTCAATTAAGAAGCCTCATCTCAAAAAGGATTCCCAATAAAGACAATTACAAATTCGGTACGGACCCGACTATGGAAGACCAGATAAGGAGAACGAATAATTGGATTTATAAGACCAAAAAATCCAACCTTGATTGCCTTCGGAGCCCATGCCACAGCAGATAGAGGTGTTGAGTCTCTCGGCATTCCTATCCGAGGTCATGGTTAATCATCTGAAGACTGCCAGAGGTTAAATTGGGCCGAAATGCGAGTAAAACAACAAAAAATTACCAAGGTGAGAACAAAAGTCCGCAATAAAATTAATACTCAAATTAAGAATAGTTAGTTGAAGCTATAATTGTTTACTAAGGATTATTATCATTTGAAGCTATATGATTGCTTTTAAATTATTAGTGTTAGATAAGAATACTTGAAAAATATTTCTGTTAGCAAACAAATGATTATTATTAATATAAATAGTTATTTTTAAAAAATCATTAGTATTAGATAGGAATACTTGAAACCTTAAAATTGCATGCAAACTATTTGTATTAAGATTAGATTATTCTTAGTTTCTTGAAACCATATAATTGTTCAAAAAATTGTTGTTAATATAAGATAGGAATACTTGAAACCATATAACTGTGCAAACAAATGATTACGACAAATAAAAAAAAAAAATTGCAATGGAACATTGAAATGTACTCACCATTACAATAAGATGTTCAGAAAGAAATAAAATTTAGGCATTAAATAACCCATAAAGAATTGATATGCCATTCAACACTCTTGGAAGTTTGGGGGCTCTATGATCTTTATCTTCATTTTTGGTTCATAGCTAACTTTATTAAATATCTGATTGCCCATTTGGCTGAGGGCTGTAGAATACACCGACTGCACCTCTGCAGAGGGGTAAGAACTCCTCATCAAGTGTCCTGGATATGACACTAAACAATCTGATGATGAGGTTTCAGTAATCTTGGGGCTTTGGGGAATGCAGAGCACCCATTCATTGCTATCGCTCCCAGGTTCACTCTGGTCTGAAGTGGTAGCACCTGATAGGGTCTTATCTATGGGTTAAATAGAACTAAAATGTGTACTTACGCTAGACTGAATTACTTGAAACAGAACTGTTTTTTTAAATGTAAGTAGAGTTTAAGTGTGAAAAACATTTGTATTTCAAGAAATTCACTTTAGTCAAGCATTTCTAATTCAGCTAATTCAGTCTAGTATAAGTACAGATTTTGTTTAAACTAAATTGTTTAATATAGAACTGTTTTGACATTTAACTGTGTGTAAACAAAATCTGTACTTATACTAAATTGAATTGGCTGAATTAGAACAGTTTGACTAAACTGAATAGCTTGAAATAGAAATATTTTTGACAATTAAACTGTGTACTTATGCTAAACTGAATTGTTAGAAATAGAACTGTTTATTTGTATAAAAATGGATTTGGCATTAAATAACCTACAAAGGTGGATATGCCATAAAACCCAAACAATAAATATCTGAATCTGGATATTGTATCCACTCCTGTTTGTAGTAGTGGTGGGGTCAAAATGTAAGCGACTATCTAGTTTACTTGGGAGGACTTAAGGGTACTTTCTCTTATAAATATTTGTCAAGAGTCCACCAAATGGGCGAGTGTGACACAAGGCTGAGTTTTAGGTGGGTCCAGGCACAGGGTCATTGCCCAGACATGCCTGGCAGGAACAAAAATGCCTTGGCATTCCCCTAAAAAGAGGTGTCTCAGGCACCAGGTGATAAACCTAACTCCTCTGAAAGGGTTAAAGCCTGAGGAGGACAGACCACTAAGGTTTGAAGAAATGGGTCAGTTTTGCCAGCAGTCTCAACCCACTGAACACTACCACAAATATGTTAAGGGGTATAAGTAACTTCTCTTATAGCTTGATTTTTAACCCTACATGTGAAGGTGAAGCTTAAAAGTGTGGCTCCCATTCCTTTAGCCTAATATTCATTTCCTTGGTTTGGAGATGAATGGTAATCCATAAGCAATGAGGATGGAGAGAATATATACTGTGCTCAATATAAATTAGAGCTTTTCAAAACTGTCTATATAGATCCCTGGGGTGAATAAAATTTTGGCAGGGTTAATAAAAGTATAGGTTGTGAATTTAAGTTTGCATTTGTAAATCCCTGTATAACAAGAAAAATCGCTGGATCATGTTGGCAGATATCTTACTCCCTAGCACAGAGCTCCTGAAAGGGGTCCATATACACCCCTTGGGATAAATAACATTTTGGCAGAGTGAATAAAAAGCAGAGTGGTCAACCTAGGATGAATTTACTAGTTGGTATTTATAAGTGGATTGAATCTGACAGAATGTATGTAGAAAAAGGTAAAATGGGAAAAAAGATATTTGATGGTTTGTTTATTTGCCAAATTGAGTGTGGATTTTGGCAAATAAACACACACACACACACACACACACACACACACACACACACACAGAGAGTGTAACCCAGATATAAGAGAGTTGTCAGGGACAGAGAAGAAGTCTCTTATACCGGGTTTTTCTTATATCTGGGTTTGGTCTATTTTATATACATTACCACATTTGGGACCTGATAAAAAATCTCTCTTATATCCGGGTTACACTGTGTGTGTGACCCTGATCAAGATGGGTCATTTAAATGAATGAAAGATCTGGATTTTTAATCATGTTTTTATCAAATAAAATATCTAAAAACAATTATGTTAAAAGAATTATTCTATAAAAATCGTCAGGTTGGGCTGACAGCATGGAGTTCCCAGGCTCTCTTTCACCAGCCATCGCTCTTGGCGGGTCTTTTAGACTGTCCACACAGAACGGATGTAAGAAAGTCTTTGTTGGTCAGCCAACACTGCTATGTCCATGTACAACAAGAGTCCATAAGAGAACGTTGCTTATGAGTTTGTCTTTTCTTCTACTGCAGTGCCCAGCAAGTCTTACTTGAATTGTTTGTTTGATAGGAGGTAGGTGGCAATACAGCTGCTCTATTGTGGGTTGTTTGTTGTTTCTAGGGTTCGTTCAAGACAGTACATAGCATTCTTGTGTAGTTCCTCTCAAGCAGTGCATTTTGTTAGTGTCCATTTGGTGCATCCATCTAGTAGTATGGACACAGTTATGAGCTGGGAAAGTCCTGTTTAATTTTATTAGATAGATTAAAATTTCCATATAATCGATAGTCTGTAATTCTAAAATATCCATTTATATAATAGGTTTATGTGATGTCTTTGGAAGGAGGGGTAAGAAAATTTTCTTCTTAATAATAATAAAATATCGGTTTTAAAACAGCAAAATAATGAAAAACTAATGTCGGAAATATTAATTCTTATCCATGGTAACAGATTTTTAATAAATAAAATTAAAATCGAGTCATGATTAACAAAAAATCCTGCTCTGACCAAAGAGGGAGAGGTGTCCTCGTGGCGTAATGGTTAAAGCGATGGACTGCAGAATCATTGTAAGCGAGTTTGAATTCCAGTCACGCTATTACGTTCACTTTTGGGCAAATACCCTTGGGAAAGGTATGAACCCCCTTATCCTCCCAGCTATGGGTTAAATAGTACCACTATTTAATGGCTTTGGCATTAAATAACCTATAAAGGTTGATATGCCATTAAACAAAGAAACCAACCAATCTAACCAAAGAGATTCGGATCTTCATTTGTTAAGTCAATTTCAGTATTACCTGATATTTGTTGGTTTGGGTGTTATCATATGATACAATATTCCATTTAAACTTCTTCTGTATTTTGTAAAAAAAAAAAAATCTAATCTTGAAACTGAAAACGTTTTTTAAAAAATCAACACCTCTCATCATAGCATCTTAGTGATACGAAGAAAGAATGCTGGCAATATTCTTTCACTGTTATTATTTGTGTAAAATATGCACTTTTGTCCCCAGATTTTAAATCTTAAAGTTAAAGATGCAGTCTATACAAGTAGAACAAGATATTAACTTTTTTTGGGGGGGGTCACATGCATCATCATATTATGGACTGAAAGTAAGTTATATCTGTGGTCAAGATTGACGGCTGCCGAACAAAGCATTTACATCACAAGCCAAACGTTGCATTTGCTTGAGAAGGGGAAAAAATTATTCTCATAGATATTAAGTAGATATTACTCTGTTTGCCTGCTGTCCAAACAATAAATATAAGTTAGACATGGCCATAATAACCATGGCCAAAGTTAGACATTGCCATAATAATGTCAAAGTTAGACATGGCCAAAGTTAGACATGGCCATAATGCCAAAGTTAGACATGGCCATAATAACCACTTCTATTTTATGTTACCACTGAGAAATAGCCACTAGCTGCTTGGATGGGGGGGGGTCGTGGTGTAGTGGTTAAAGGGATGGACTGTGGAATCATAGTAAGCGAGTTCATACTCCAGTCACGCTATTACGTTCACTTTCGGGCAAATACCCTTGGGAAAGGTATGAACCCCCTTATACTCCCAGCTATAGGTTAAATAGTACTACTATTGTTCCTTCTAGGAGAATGGTTTTGGAATTAAATAACCTACAAAGGTTGATATGCCATTAAACAAAAAAAAAAAACTAGCTGCTGGAATGTATGTTTGTTCATAATTCTGTTTCTTCTGGGATGAACTTTGGCCTCAAGGTTCTTGCATTTTTGTGTGAAGATGTCTCTCCGTTTGCCCTAAGTACTCGGTGAATTTTTTGTTTCAAATAACTATATACAGGGTAAGCACAAAAAAATTCTTCTCAGTTTCAAGTAGTCATAACTTAAAACTTATTTAGCCCAGTCAGCTGGGGCTGTAGAATACACCGACTGCATCTCTGCAGAGAGGTAAGACCCCTCACCCCTTAAAAAAAAAAAAAACAAGTAACAAAAAAAACAAAAAACGAGTGTCCTGAATATGACATTAAACAATCTGTTGTTGAGGCTCCGGTAATGATGGAGCTTTAGGAAATATAGAGTACCCTTTCATTGCCATTGATCCCAGGTCCTGTCTCGGAGTGGTAGGGTCCTATAGTACGGTTTGACATTTAAACTGTATTCAAACAAATGACTTTGGCTAAATTGAATTGTTTGAAATTTAAAAACCTTATCAACAAAATGTGTTTACAAATTATATATTTAATATATATGTATAAAGAGGATTTGGCATTAAATAACCTACAATGGTTGATATGCCATAAAAGCCAACCAAACCAAATCCAATATATTTAATATATAAGTATAAAGAGGATTTGGCATTAAATAACCTACAATGGTTGATGTGCCATAAAAGCCAATCAAACCAAATCGTATATGTAACAAAAACCAAAGAAAAAATATTTACCTACAAATTATGCAATTACAAATTATATATGGGGGGGGTAATTTGGCATTAAATAATCAACTTGGGTTGATACACCATTAAATAATAACCAAACTAAACTGCCTGTTTATATCTACTTTGAGGGTGAGGTGGGGTGGGTTGTTTGTTTGTTTCAAATTGCTATGTAAACAATACACAAGATAAGCAGAAAAACCCTGCAATTTCAAGTTGTCAGGCCATCAAAATTTATTAGGATATATTTACGAATATAGTGACACCACATACATTAACTTTTAAACTTTGTATTATGAGTAGCGGAAGTCCTTGTAGCATTATGGATAACATACTGAGTTGCAATATCATAATTATCAAGTTTAAACTCTATTTACATTTAATTTGGAACTAATGACCTCGGGAAAGGTATGAACCTCCTTAAACCCCCAGCTATGGGTACAACTGTTGGCTTTCAACAAAGATAGTTTTGGCATCAAATCACCCACAAAGGTTGATATGCCATAAAACAAAGAAACCAAACCGTTCCTATTGCTGGCACTACTTATGCTATTTATTGAAATAATAATACAATGATAGAAATATCTTCCAATTTTTGTAACCTCAAACAGTGCATTTGTGATCAAGACGGTAAACAAAGGCAAGGGAGATTACTCTATTATAAAAAGTATATAAGTGGTGTGAAGCGGTATCTATACTCTGGTTGGTTGTTTTGTTTTACAGCATATCAACCCTTTCAGGTCATTTAATGCCAAATTAAGTCATTTTGATAAAACTTAAAAATTCAGTTTAGCATAAGTACATAGTTCTATTTAACCCATAGATAGGAACCTATCAGGTGCTACCACTCGAGGCCAGAGTGGACCTAGGAGTCATAGCAATGAAGGGGTACTCAGCATTCTCCAAAGCTGCAGCATGGCAAAGCTGGCAATACAGTGGTACGGTACATTCCCTGAACCTCACCATCAGATTGTTTAGTGTCGTAACCAGGACATCTCAACCCTTTTCAGGTCATTTAATGCCAAATTAAGTCATTTTTATAAAACTTTAAAAATTCAGTTTAGCAGGAGTACATAGTTTAGTTCTATTTAACCCATAGATAGGAACCTATCAGGTGCTACCACTCGAGGCCAGAGTGGACCTGGGAGTCATAGCAATGAAGGGGTACTCAGCATTCCCCAAAACTGGCAATACAGTGGTACTCTACATTCCTTGAACCTTACCATCAGATTGTTTAGTGTCATATATCCAGGACATTTGTTGGAGGTGTCTTATTCTTCTGCTGAGATGAAGTCAGTATATTCTACAGCCCCAACTAACTCAGCCTTACTCTATGGCAACAGGATGAAGCTATACATTATATAAAGGGGTGTTTTTGTACTCGCTCTTGTGAATTGTCATTTTTACTCAGTACATTTAACTTCTGTTAAAATTTAGGTTGAATTTAGCTGCTACAAATTCTAAAAAGTAAGAACCCCTCCCAAACACACACTCTCACAATTTTATAGTCTAAAGAAGTTAGGGGTGGGGGTTATACATGAGTGCATGTTATACACAATGAATAAATAATATACCCAATTTTTAATCCCTTCCCCTTGTCTCCCCTCATCCTGATTTCTGACCTCTGTCTCAGAATCATCTAAGTTAGCGACCATAGTCGAGGGTGACCCGAAGGCTCCCTTTTCGAATAGCTACTACACCAAGGTGTAGGGGAGGGCGCTACTCCATTCCCAGGATTGCTCCACTTTACCCTCGAACCGTACCTTATAATGCTGAGTGTTAAGCAAGGTGGTATCAAGTTCCATTTTTAAAGTCTTTGGTATGACTCGACCTGGGATTGAACCCAGGTCTCCCGGGCCATTGGCGAACACTCTAACCGCTGGGCCAATGTTGGAATCTGAATAACCCGAGTCGTCAACCAATTGACTGAGAAGAAAGGGCCTTTTGATGAATGCCCATATACAAAGGCCTTCGCCTAGTCAATTGCGGCTGTAGAATACACCGACTACATCCCTGCAGAGGGTTAAAACTCCCCCCAAATGAGTGTCCTGATATATGACACTAAACAATCTGATGGTGAGGTTCCAGTAATGCTGGAACTTCAGGGAATCCAGAGTACCCATTTATTGCTATCACTCCCTGGTCCACTCTGGCCTGGAGTAATAACACCTGATAGGTTCCTATTTATGGGTCAAATAGAACTAAACAGTCCTTATGCTAAAGTGAATTGCTTGAAATAGAAGTGTTGATATGTATAAAAATGGATTTAGCATTAAATAAGCTACAATAAAACCCAACCCAACCAAATCATATATGTATATGTATATATAAGAGGATTTGGCATTAAATAACCTACAATGGTTGATAGGTCATAAAACCCAACCCAATCAAATCAGAGAGAGAGAGAGAGAGAGAGAGAGAGAGAGAGAGAGGATTTGGCATCGTTGATATGCCATAAGACCAAACCAAATTAAAAGCCCTTAATTGTTTAAATTATTAAAACCCTCAAGTGCCAAAATGAAACATATTGAGATAGTAATTTTTATTTATTAGTATTTTTTTTCTTATTTTGTACATTTTATTTTCTTTTTTGCCTAAAATATTTTGTTAGTCTATATTTTATTTGAATGGAAGTTTTTTTTTCAGAGAATCAGTTGCACACTGGTACACCCATTCTTCTTCCTATCTTGTTGGCAGAGTTTAAAATAGGCTGACTCTATCTCTCTACAAGGGATAAGAAACCCCTAAAAAAAGGTGGTGGGTGTAACACAAAACTATTAGATGTTCAGGATCCAGATCTGGGGAATGAGAAGTGCCTCTTCATTGCCATTATTCTCAGGTCCACACTGATTAGGAGTGGTAGTACCTGTTAGGCTCCCATCTCTGAGTTAAATGGATCTGTTCAAATAACCATATTTACCAACCCCTCTGCCCGGGCAGGATATGACACAAGGTCAAGTTTTAAGCGGAGTTTAACAGGTTTGAATTCAGAGTTTTCTTTCTCCTAGACTAGTTGCCTCACCAAGGCTGAAGAACCTAGTCTGCCCTACTATTTACCCATAGCTGGAGGGAGAATAATTGGATTCATACCTTTCCCAAGGGTATTAGTGCTATGTGAAATGCAATCAGTCTCGTCCAGGATCTGTTCAAATAACTATTCTTAATAGAAAGACAGTTGAGTCCCTGTGGCTTAGTGGCTAACATATCAGGCTGAGACATTTTAGTAAGTGTGTTCAACCCAAGTTTTACTATTGTATTTACTCTCAAACTAATATTCTCGTGGCAAAAAAGGTATGAATTCCCTTATCCCCTCAGCTATAGGTTAAATAGTAACTCTACTATTCTACAAGAATGACTTTTGGTATTAAATAACTCATGTAGGTTGATATGCCATTAAACAAAGAAGAAAGTAATAGAAATAATTTTTACACCGCATAAAATCATCATCATCATCATATTGTACCATCAGCAAGGATATCCCTGACCCTTTCTCGCCACCCTTCTCTATCGTCCATTGCTTCTGGCAGGTCTTCAAGGCTACATCCCATATTGGCACAGAGCTGCTGTATGTAGGTTCTAGCTAGTCGTCCTGCCTTTGCTCAGCCATGTGAAGGGGTCCACTGGAGTCCATCACTTGTGAATTCATCCTTACTTCTCCAGCAGTGTCCCACATGTCTAGTTTGTCTAACTTTGATAGTTTTCGTGATAGATGGTAAGTGGCTATACATGGAGGCAGTACCCCACAAAGCATTGCTGCTTTGTGGGGTACTGCCTCCATGACTTGTTCAATATTGCTCGCAGCATTCTTGTGTAGTTGCCATCAAGCTTTTTCTCCATACGTTTAGTTAGCATCCACGTTGTGCATCCATATAGCAGTATTGATACAACTGCTGCTTGGAAGAAACTTGCATTTTATTCTATTGGTCAGGTCTGACTTCCATATGACCTAGAGCCCATCAGTAGCTGTCCATGCTTTTGCTAGTCACGTGTTGATGTCTGTCTCAGTTGATGAGACACTGCTTTCTAGGTAGGTGAACTTGTCTACTAGTTTCAGAGAGCTACTGTTTAGTGTGGAGATATTGCCTCTTTGATTAAAGCACATATATTCTGTCTTGTGTGCATTGACATGGAGGCCGATGTTTGCAGCTACTTGTTCCAGACTATACAGCAGGGTTTCAGCTTGGGTTGGTGCATTTGCCAGAATTGCTATGTCATTGGTGTAGTCAGCATTCGCATAAAGTATTCCTGTGTAAAATTGTTTTGACTCATAGATGGAACCCTAACAGTTGATACCACTCCTGGTCAGAGTGGACCTGGGAGTAATAGCAATGAAGGGGTGTTACACATTCTTCAGGTCTCAAGAACTGGACCCTCACTAAGCTATTTAGTGTCATATCCAGGTCACCTCTTTCTAGGGAAGAGGCCTTACCTCTCTGCCAGAGATACTGTGAACATACATATCGCTTTTTAGTTTATATATATATATATATATATATATTGTGTGTGTGTGCCTGTCTGTCCTATCTGCGAAAAGTTCCTTTTTCATTTTGTGATTGGACATGACTGTCTCGATGATGTTTGACATGTCCTCACCTTTTGTCTTGATTGCATAGCTGTCACCTGGTTGCAGGTGTTAAGCCCTGTAACTAGTAGTTTGCAACCTACTAACTAGTCACCTATTACTACATCTTCTAAAGATAGTACCAATTGGTATAATTACTTATTTTCCTATCTCAGTCACCTGTTAGTAATACTAGGGTTAGTAGTACATTTGGCTATTCCTATGTCTTATCATGCTGTCAAGAATGTTTTAAAAGGCAAGGCAAGGCAAGAAGAAACCCAAGAAAAACTAACCAATTCTTTTCTGCTTGATCTTAAATAATCAATAGCAGCATTTTGGTGTCTTCAATTCCAGTTTCTGCTCCATATAGAATCACATACAGCACGCAAGACACAAGATGGTGAATGTTATAAAAATATGTTTTGGTTTTTCCAACAGGAAATGAATGCCAACTATTGGGGATTCTTGACAACATCGTTCCTTTTTTAATACAAATGTGGAATGAAATGTGGAATCTTCTTTCTGATAAAAAATATTTGTAGTGCAGGTTGACTGTTAACTTCCCATTGAGAATTTTCTAAAATCATTTTGTGATTTTCTGAGTGAAAATAGAAATATACATAGTTATTTTTAACTGTGTTTAATGCTTTCCTTATCTATCTATCTATCTCAGTCTGTTCATATCTATCTATCTATCTATCTCAGTCTGTTCATATCTATCTATCTAAGTCTGTTCATATCTATCTATCTATCTAAGTCTGTTCATATCTATCTATCTATCTAAGTCTGTTCATATCTATCTATCTATCTCAGTCTGTTCATATCTATCTATCTGTCTCAGTCTGTTCATATCTATCTATCTGTCTCAGTCTGTTCATATCTATCTATCTGTCTCAGTCTGTTCATATCTATCTATCTGTCTCAGTCTGTTCATATCTATCTATCTGTCTCAGTCTGTTCATATCTATCTATCTGTCTCAGTCTGTTCATATCTATCTATCTGTCTCAGTCTGTTCATATCTATCTATCTGTCTCAGTCTGTTCATATCTATCTATCTGTCTCAGTCTGTTCATATCTATCTATCTGTCTCAGTCTGTTCATATCTATCTATCTGTCTCAGTCTGTTCATATCTATCTATCTGTCTCAGTCTGTTCATATCTATCTATCTGTCTCAGTCTGTTCATATCTATCTATCTGTCTCAGTCTGTTCATATCTATCTATCTGTCTCAGTCTGTTCATATCTATCTATCTGTCTCAGTCTGTTCATATCTATCTATCTGTCTCAGTCTGTTCATATCTATCTATCTGTCTCAGTCTGTTCATATCTATCTATCTGTCTCAGTCTGTTCATATCTATCTATCTGTCTCAGTCTGTTCATATCTATCTATCTGTCTCAGTCTGTTCATATCTATCTATCTGTCTCAGTCTGTTCATATCTATCTATCTGTCTCAGTCTGTTCATATCTATCTATCTGTCTCAGTCTGTTCATATCTATCTATCTGTCTCAGTCTGTTCATATCTATCTATCTGTCTCAGTCTGTTCATATCTATCTATCTGTCTCAGTCTGTTCATATCTATCTATCTGTCTCAGTCTGTTCATATCTATCTATCTGTCTCAGTCTGTTCATATCTATCTATCTGTCTCAGTCTGTTCATATCTATCTATCTGTCTCAGTCTGTTCATATCTATCTATCTGTCTCAGTCTGTTCATATCTATCTATCTGTCTCAGTCTGTTCATATCTATCTATCTGTCTCAGTCTGTTCATATCTATCTATCTGTCTCAGTCTGTTCATATCTATCTATCTATCTATCTGTCTCAGTCTGTTCATATCTATCTATCTATCTCTGTTCATATCTATCTGTCCTTTTTAGATTTTTTGCATGTGGTTTTTAATCACTCTGTCTGGTCTTATTTTATTGTCACCACTATTCCTCCTCCTGTTCCTCCTCCTACTACTAATTTTAAAGTGATCAATATTTGAATCATATTATTCTTAGAATGAAATGCCATATGGAAAGTTAAATAGTTTTCATTTATGCACCTGTGTAGACACAACCAGAAAGCATTTCATTTAAAAGTAAATTTATGATATTAGAACAGCTATTGATTTTGTTGTCTCTTTTACACTGGGGTCGCAAATCTTAAAGTGGATTAAATTTTGTTCTAAAACCAGACGCTACTTCTTAGAAATACTTTTTGAGATTTTTATCTCTCCCTTCCAAAAGCAAAAGTTTGGTATTAAACTATATCTGATTGTGAGGCTCCAGTTCTGTAGCTCTGAGGTGTGGAGCACTCTCTCATTATTACCACCTTGTCGACAGTGACTATGATATGCTGACTCTATCTCCTCTAAGACTTCTACCGAAAAAAAAAAAAGAAGATGTCCTAGATATGACGCTAACTGCATCTGATGGTCAGGCTGCTTCCTTGCATAAAAAGGATAAGAGATGTGTTTGCCTTGTACTTGAGGCATCTCAGAAGAGGGATACGAAAAGAACATGAGCAATTTTTGCACCTGCTCTTTGGGAGGTTTGCTTCCTGTGGGGCACTCCCATATCAAACTTAGACCAGTTGAGTGGGACGGCAGAATACACTGATTGCATCTCTGCAGAGGGGTGAGGTTTTAGTAATACTAGAGTTTTGGAGAATGCGGGTACCCTTTCATTGCCATTGCTCTCAGGTCTACTCTGGCTCGGAGTGTGAGCACTTGATAGAGTCTGATCTGTGAGTCAAATAAAACTAAACTGTGTACTTATGCTAAATTGAATTGTTTGAAATAGAACTGTGTATATGTATAAAAATGGATTTGGCATTAAATAACCTACAAAGGTTGATGTCCCATAAAACCAAACTAAACCCACATTAAACCAACCTTATGTCACATTAAGCCTCACGGGGAGCTGGATAAATCCCAGTATAACATTTGTGTTGGTGTGAACCTTTATCCTGAAGGTCTTGAGTCTGAATTGAAGGGTATTAGTGCTATGTGAAATGCAACCAGCCTAGTCCAGGATTTGAACTTGTATATCCATGTCTATTTCCAACATCGATAACCATTATGCTATGAGCACTTCTTTATGTATTTATAAAACCTTCCACACAAGCACGATGCAACACAAGGTCAATTTTTTTATGCAGAGTTTAAAAGGTTTCAATTCAGAGTTTTCTTTCTCCTAGACTGGTTGCCATACCGAGGTTGAAAAGTCAGTCTACCCTAGTACTTATCCATAGCTGGAGGAAGAATAGTTGGATTCGTACTTTTCCCCAAGGGTATTAGTGCTATGTGAAATACAAATGGACTCATCCAGGATTTGAACTTCGGTTGCCATATCTATTTCCTTTAATGCTAACTATTACACCACAAGTATCTCCATATTTCTTTATGTACGTATTAAAGTGTTCAGTGTTCTTGACTCTTGGACAGTCTGCTTGCTCCAACAAATTGGTTTTCAAATTGCTAACTATAGGAGTGAACTCCAAGAGGTTCAACGGCTATTTCCCTTGCCAGTTTTCGAGGCAACACATTTTCTATTCTTAAATATTCTTTTTTTTTTTTTTTTGTTATTATGAGTAATCTGATGTATATTAATGAAAGCAAATGGGAGCAGCTGTGGTTCCTGTTGATTCATTTTATTTTTTTTTAATAATAAATAAGTTACACTCTAATGATCAACCAGAAATTTTTGTTTTCACCATAAACTTTGTTAAACTGGATATTCATAATTTTAGTTTCTGAAGTCATTTTTCATGCAATTTTATAATAATCATTTCATTTTTTTTGTACCTCTTCAGTTTCTTTGTTTTTAATGGTATATCAACATTCATGGGTTATTTAATGCCAAAGCCATCCTTATAAAAGAACAGTAGTGATATTATTTAATCCATTGCTGGAGGAATAAAGGGTTTAATACCTATCCCAAGTGTATTAGTCCAAAAAGGAACATTTTAACACAACTGGAGTTTAAACTCACTCAAGGTCCCACTCTAGCACTATATCCATTACGCCACAAGGACTCCTACTCAAGAAGGTGAGAGAGAGAGAGAGTAGGTTAGTAAGTTAGGTTTCTTTGTTTAATGGCATATCAACCTTTGTGGTTTATTTAATGCCAAAGCCATTCTTATAGAACAACTGTAGTAATACTATTCAACCCATTGCTGGGACAATAAAGGATGTTCCTACCTCAACTGGTGAAATGATTTGGTTTATTTAATGGCATACCAGCCTCTTTTGGGCTATTTAAAACTGAATTTAAAATATCTTTTTCATGTGTCAACTGGTATAATGGTTTTGTTTATTTAATCATATACCAACCTATTTTGGGTTATTTAAAGCTGAATTTTGAAAAAAAATTAAATGTCAATTGTTGAAATGATTTGGTTTATTTAATCGCATACCAACCCCTTATAAGTTATCTAATGCCAAAATTTGATTAATTCAGAAATGTTTGATTGGAATCATAACCATTTGTATTTTTCAATGTTTCATTACAATTAGTTTTTAAAACATTGATCAAGTCTGAAAATAAGTTTTCTTGTTTAATGGAAGATCAAGCTTCATGGGTTATTTAATGCCAAAGCCATTCTTGTAGAAGAACAGTTGTGGTACTATTTAACCCATTGCTTGATAGATAAAAAGGTTTCTACCTTTCCCAAGGGTAAAAATCCAAAAGTGAATGTTAAAGAAAGACTGGAGTTTGAACCAGCTTACCATGGTTTCACAGTTAGCCACTACATCATGGATACTCCCGCCCAGTCTTTAAATATACTTGATTATAAAAATGAATGGAGTCTCGTGGGTAGTAGTCTAAAAGTGAATATAATCTAGAATGTTAGCCAATACGCCATGGTTACTCATCCTCAAAAAGGTGAGACAGATAGAAGAGGTTAGTAAGTTAGGTTTCTTTGTTTAATGGTACATCAGCCTTTGTTGGGTATTTAATGCTAAAGCCACCATTGTAGAACAGTAGTGGTACTATTTAACTCGCAGTTTGGGGGGGGGTCATACTTTTTCTAAGTGTATTAGTCCAAAAGCAAAAGCATGACTGGCATTTGAATTTAAATCTTCCAGTTATCTTCACTTTCTGATTAATATGTATTGGAAAGGCATGAACTCACTTATCCCTTCATCTCTGGGTTAAATATTACTCTTACTGTTTTTCCATTAAGATTACTTTGGCATTAAATAATCCATGAATTATGCTATTAAACAAAAGAAATCAGTCAATACAATGTTATTGTCCAGCATGTTAGCCACTACACTATGGCAACTCCCTCCACACACACCTTTTCATGCCTTGGGGGACTTCCTCATAATTGTTAGCAAGGTCATGTTGTGTAACAGATGACAAATGTGTTGGTTTGCTGTGCATGCTAACAGCTGAAGGATGTGAGAACCTATTGATAACCTGTGTGTCTTAGGTACTAAATAAGCAAATGACACCAAAAAACCACCTGCAATATTTTAAACTCGGTTGTTTTTCACACCCAAAAGGAAAGGGAGTGAGATTGTATGTCAAAAAATAAGGGTGTTGGGGATAAGTGGTGCAGAAGACAGTCAAAGAACTGATTAATGGTTGGAGTGGTTTAGTTTATTTAATGGCATATCAACCCCTTATGGGTTTTTTAATGCCAAAATTTGATTCATTTCTAAATGCTTGATACAGTCATAACCATTTATATTTTAAACAATCTATTACAATTATTTTAAAAATCATACAAGAACAATCTTAAAATATACTTGATTTTGAAAATGAATGGAATTTAATGTGATCAAGAAATGGGGGATCTCTTTACAACTTTGTTATAATACTAAAATGATCCCTTACGTTATATCCAGAAACACAACTTAAAACAGTTGAGGTATCTGGTTTGATTTATTTAATAGCATATCAACCCCTTATGGGTTTTTTAATGCCAAAATTGGATTCATTTATATTCTAAACAATCTATCGCAATTGATTTTTAAATTATACAGAGACAATCTTAAAATATACTTGATTATAAAAATGAATGGAATCTAATACAGTGAAGAAATGGGGGATCTGTTTACAACTTTGCTATAATACTAAAATGATCCCTTACTTTATATCCAGAAACAAATGGCTAAAAACAGATGTCTGGTTTGACTGGATTTATTAGTTTGATGGTATATCAACTCCTTATGGGTTATTTAATGCCAACATTTTATTAATTTCTAAATGCTAGATTATAATCATAACCCTTTGTATTTTTTTCCACGTTCCATTGAAATCATTTTTTTTTTTTTTGAATAATAAAGTCTTAAAATAAGAATGATTTTAAAAATGAATGAAATCTAATGTTGTCAAGAAATGAGGGATCGGTTTAAAATGTAGCTTTCTAAAATGATCCCTCACTTTATATCCAGAAAGACAAATAACTAAAAACATTTTAGGTGTTTAGTTTGGTTTATCTGTTTAACGGCTCATCAAATCTTGATGGATTATTCATTGCGAAAATTTGATTTGTGTGTAATTAGAATTGTATTTCTAATTTTCCATTGCAATCATTTTTTGAATTGCACTTTTTTTGTTTTCAAGAATATGGTTTTAAGTATTTCTATCTAACACCAATAATTTGCAAGCAATTATGTGGTTTCAAGTAACTTATGATGATAATAGTAATAATAATAATAATAATCCTTAACAACTATAGCTTCAAGTAACTATTTTTAATAGTAATAATTTCAACAGTTGTATGATTTCTAGTGTTCCTATCTAACACCAATAATTTGCAAGCAATTTGGAATAAGAGTGGGGTGGATGGTATGCCTCCTCAGCAACAGAAAGAAAAGAACACATGTAATCAGTTTCTTTAGTAGAAGGTGGGGAACCGAGTTTTTTTACCTGAAAATATTCCTTTTTCTTCCTCTATAATCTTCTCCAGCAGTCCTACACCCATGCTCGTCTCTTGTCGTGCATTGTCAAACTCAAAACGCTTTCTGACTTCAGTGCATTCAGGCAGGACTTATATAATCATGCCAAAATGCCACATCCGAATCAATCACACAATGTGGTAATTTACATTCACGCTGACATCAAGCACGATTCACGATTGGGAGGATGTGAGTTAGATCTTCCCAATCACCCATTTTTCTCTCCCTGATCTCATTTTACGCGACAGACATATTCGTGCACGCTTTGAGCTGCCGTGTGCATGATTTCTCTCGTTACACAATTTCACATAACTAATAATAAGCCTTTGTAAACAATTATATCCAAATAATTTTCAAATGGATCTATTTGACCTGTAGATGGGACTCTAACTGGTACTACAAATCCAGTAGCCCAGTTAGCTGGGACTGTAGAATACACCGACTGCATCTCTGCAGAGGGGTAAGGTCCCTCCTCCGCGACAAATAAGAATGTGTGTCCTGGATATGACACTAAACAATCTGATGGTGAGGCACCAGTAGCGCAGGAGCTTGGGGAATGCAGAGTACCTCTTCATTGCTATTGCTCCCAGGTCCACTCTGGCTTGGAGTGGTAGCATTTGATAGGGTCCGATCTATGGGTCAAATAGAACTGTTTGATATTTAAACTCTGTGCAAACAAATTATACTAAATTGAATTGTTAGAAATAGCACTGTTAGATCATTTAACTGTGTGTAGGCAAATGATTGATTTTTAATTGAATTATTAGTGATACATAACAATACTTGGAACTACTTAACTGTGTGCAAACAAATAAGTAATGTTGAATAGAATAATCCGTGTTAAATAGCAATACTTTTAACCACTTCACTGTGTGCAAAAAAATGATTGATATTAAATAGAATCATCAGTGTTATATAGAAATAATTGAAGCCATTTAACTGTTTAGAAAAAATAGCACTACTCGTGTGCAAACAAATTGGTTCTAATTCATTTAAAAATGAAATTACTGATAAGTTAATCTCATAAATCTTATGTATATCTATTTTAATGTGTGTAAACAAATGACTTATGTGAAATTATGACTGTTGCTTAGCAATACTTGAAACCATTTAACTATGTGCAAACAAATGATTAATAGTAAATATAATTATTCAAATTAGATCAAAATACTTGAAACCATTTAACTGTGTGCAAACAAATGAGCCCAGGCTCGTTTAAAATGTCATCAACAAACTGTTTACAAATCTTGTATATTCAATATGTGGGTGAAGAAATGATCGATTTTGGTAAATCTGATAAGATATATATATATATATATATATATATATATATATATATATATATATATATATATATATATATATATATACAGGATTTGGCATTGTATAACCTATAGGGTTGTTATGCCATAAAACCAACTCAAGACTAAAGTTGACCTGGCAGTAATGGTAATAAAGGGGTAATACACACTCCCCAGAGCCTCCAGAACTGGTGCTTTACCACTGAATGTAGTTGGTCTGTTTGAAAATTAGGTATTACATTAGAATAGTTTATATCAATAAATAAGTGAAATGTTTTTAAAATAGCAAAGTAGCAATGAAAATATTATTTATAATTACAATCAAATATTTGAAAATGAATCAAATTCTAGCTTTAAATAACTCATAAGGAGTTAATATGCCATTAAACAAATTAAATCTTTGTGTATGTATGTATATATATATATTATATATTCTTTTTGTGTGTGTGTGTGTGTATTATATTTTCTTTTTATGTATGTGTGTGTGTATTATATATTCTTTTTATATATATATGTGTGTGTGTGTATGTGTGTTATATATTTTTGTGTGTGTATATATATATATATATATATTCTTTTTATATATATGTGTGTGTGTGTGTATGTATGTAGATATATATATATATCATCATCATCATCATGTGCTGGTAGCACGGATATCCCTGACCCTCTCTCGCCACTCCTCCCTATCGTTCATCGCCCTAGGTAGGTCTTCAGGACAACATCCTGTATCCTCACATAGCTGCTGAATGTACGTTCGAGCTGGTCGCCCTGCTTTTGCGCGGCCATGTGTGGGGATCCATAAGAGTACATCTCTTATGAGTTCATCTCTGCTTCTCCAGCAGTGTCCTGCATGTCTGGTTCGTCTAACTTGAATAGTTTTCGTGATAGGGGGCAGGTGGCCGTACAGTTGGTGTCTTGTGGGGTGTTGCTGCCAGGACTTGTTCAGGATTGCACGCAGCATTCTTGTGTAATTGCCATCTAGCTTCTTCTCCAGCCGTTTTGTTAGCGTCCATGTAGTGCATCCATATAGCAGTATCGATGTGACCGCTGCCTGGAAGAAACTGCGTTTCATTTTATCGGTTAGGTCTGATTTCCATATAATCGATAGCCTATTGATAGCTGTCCATGCTTTCGTTAGCCTCGTTTCGATGTCCTTTTCGGTTGATTCGACGCTGCTTCCTAGGTACAGGAATTTGTCTACTAGTTTAAGTGGGGTTCCTTCTAGAGTGGAGATGTCCCCCGTTTGGTTATAGCACATATATTCAGTTTTGTGTGCATTAACATAGAGGCCTATGCTTGCTGCTGCTCGTTCCAAACTATGCAGAAGAGTTTCGGCTTGGTCAGGTGTATTTGCCAGTATCGCTATGTCATCGGCGTAGTCGGCGTCGGTAATTGTTGTTGCGGGGTATCTTCTGCTGCTTTTCTTCGTCAGTTCGAAGCCATTCTCTTTGATTTTGTTAATCGATGTTCTAAGTACGTAGTCTAGACAAATGATAAAGAGGTACGGGGCCAGCGTGTCCCCTTGTAGTACTCCTGCTACAATGTCAAAGTATTTTGTGTCTCCATCCGGTGATCATATTTTTACTTTAGTGTTTCTATAGAGAATCGTTATTGCCGCTACGGTTTCTTTAGGTATGCCGTACGCTAGTAGGATTTGTTCCATCTTTCCTCTGTGAATGGAGTCGAAAGCCTTGGTAAAGTCGACAAATATTAATGTCGCTTGTAGGTTCTTTGCCCGTACATTCTTTTTATATACATGTGTGTGTGTATATATATATATATATATATATATATATATGTGTGTGTGTGTGTATATATATATTATATATTCTTTTTATATATATGTGTGTGTGTGTATATATATTATATATTCTTTTTATATATATGTGTGTGTGTATATATATATTATATATTCTTTTTATATATATGTGTGTGTGTATATATATATTATATATTCTTTTTATATATATGTGTGTGTGTATATATATATTATATATTCTTTTTATATATATATGTGTGTGTATATATATATTATATATTCTTTTTATATATATATGTGTGTGTGTATATATATATTATATATTCTTTTTATATATATATATGTGTGTGTATATATATATTATATATTCTTTTTAAATATATATGTGTGTGTGTGTGTGTGTGTATATATATATATATATATATAGTAGTAAAGTTGGCAACCTAAGTCGCGGGTGACCCAAAGGCTTCCTTTTCAGTAGCTGCTACACCAAGGTATAGAGGAGGGCGCTACTCCATTCCCTGGATTACTTCACTTTACCCTTGATCCGTACCTTATAATGTTGAGTGTTAAGCAAAGTGGCATCAAGTACCATTTTTTGAATCTTTGGTGTGACTCAACCTGGGATTGAACCCTGGACCATTGGCAAACACTCTACTGCCCAGGTTATATATATATATATATATATATATATATATATATATATATATATATATAATTCATGTTTATTGCATTAAAATCAGATCCATACAAAATTATTAAATTGACAAAAAGCATGAGAGATGATTAAGAAAACCACCTGTTGCCAATGTTTATAATCTCTCTTAGTTTTTTTTTTTTTTTTTTTTTTTTTTTTTTTTTTTTTTTTGTTGTTGTAATACACATATCTGTTTTAATTAGTTCATATCTATGTCATTCTGTTCATATCTGTTTGTCTATCTATTCCTGTCTGTCTTTCTATCAGTCCATTCATATCGATCTTTCTATCAGTCTATTCCAATATTTCTATTTCAGTACCTCCAGTTACATTTATCGATATTAGTTGGTTTCTATATGTTTCTTAGATAAGACAAGAAAACTTTACTAATTTTTTCCTTCACCTGATGATGTCATTATAGCAAGTCAGTTGTTAATTGCAAGGTTTATGACATAATATAAGCAATCTGCTAAGAATATACAGTTGTCCCAGGACAAATTTATTGCAGAATTGAAAGTACATTTGACTGGCCAACATATACTGCTTTATATTATCAAAATATTGAGTGAAATGTGTCAAGGGTAAAGTAGAACAGTCCAGGGGAAGGAGCAGCGCCCTCCGTTGAACCTTGGTGTAGTAGCTATTGAAAAAGGAGCCTTTGGGTCATCCTTGACTACATTCTCCAACTTGTTACTTATTCTGCTGCAAGGATGGTTTTGGGATTAAATTACCCACAAAGGTTGATATACCTATTTACCAACCCCTCCGCTCGGGCAGGATATGACACAAGGTCAAGTTTTAAGCGGAGTTAAACAGGTTTGAATTCAGAGTTTTCCTTCTCCTAGACTAGTTGCTAAAGGCTGACAACCTTAATCTGCCCTACTATTTACTCATAGCTGGAGGGAGAATAATTGGATTCATGCCTTTCCCAAGTGTATTAGTGCTATGTGAAATGCAATCAGTCTCGGCCAGGATTTGAACTAGTGTCACCGTGTCCATTTCCTACGACGATAACCATTATACCATGGGCACCTCCAATTCAAACGTTGATATACCTTTATACAAAGAAACCAAACCAGATTATTGAGCTATGCATGAAATCCTTGTCCTGATTAGTGACGTTTCATAGTTTCAGTATTTTGTAACTTGCTTAGGTTACATTGTTACTGTCTGTAGATAATAATATTCAGAATCTTTTTCATTTGGTAAACTTGCTATATTGGCACAAATGTCTTTACAGTCTGGGCTAGCAAAAGGACAAAACAAACTGTGCATCTGCAAGACCACCTTATCATATTGCAACCAGATCTGCAGGTGTATTATACAACTCCCAGGAATTGCTATGGAGCAAGCTGAGGATCTGTAATTTTGGTGCTCAACTAACATAATTGATCCACATTAAAAGAAAATGAAATAAAAACCAATTGAGTATCCTAATATAATGGAACTAGTGCATGTTTCTTAATACAACTTTAAACTCGAGTTTTTGGCAGTCAGTGACACAACTTGTGTTTTTGTTGGTAAATATTTAACTTGAAAAAACTGAATCTTTTTCTGTCTATTAAATTTAGATGTTTTTCTTTCTTCATTCTGTTAAATAAGATGGTTTCTAATTCACCTTATTTGATGGATTTTTATTGACTCGAGATAATCCAGAGGAATCCCCATGGCGTAGTGGCTAAATTGCTGAATGATGACATCGCAGTAAATAAGTTTAAACTCTAGATGCACTATTACATTCACTTTCAGACTAATACCTTTGGGAAAACGTATGAACCCTCTAATTATTTCTCGAAGCTATTTGTTAAATAGTACCACTACTGTTCATCTACAAGAATGGCCCTGGCATTAAATAACTCATGAAGGTTGATATGCCATTAAAAACAAAGAAATCATAGAAATTGTAATTTTGGTACAAATAATTAAAGTTCAACAGGCTATTTAAACCTGTTCTACTCAATATTTTTTCATAAACTCTTGACATGTTATCCAGTAAGTATTGGCCTGCCAAACACTTTTCCGTTGCAATTTGTCTTGGGTGTATCCATTGACTGCCTGAACTTATGGCTTCTTGGTAAGCAAGTGTAGCTGAAAGGTTCATAGGCTGATATCATGCTTGCTGTTGTTGGCTTATTTAACCAATGGGTTCCAAGCACTGAAACGCCAATGAAAGAACAGCCCAGTTGACTAGGGCGGTAGAATACACTAACTGCATCTCAGCTGAGAGCCAAGACACCCCCCAATGAGTGTCCTGGATATAACATTAAACCATTTGAGTGTAAGGCTCCAGCATTGAAGATTTGGGGGATGTGGAGTACCATTGCTCCCAGGTCTACTCTGACCTGGAGTGGTTACACCTAATAGGGTCCTATAGAACAAACTGTGTGCAAACAAATGACTGATGTTAAATTATGATTGTTTTATAGCAATACTTTAAGCCATTTAACTGTGTGCAAATAAAAAAAACAAAAAACTCCAGCTCATTTAAGAATGTTATCTACAAAATGTGTTTACAAATATATATGATATATATCTAATAAGAGGATTTGGCATTAAATTACCTGTGGTGGTTGATATGCCATAAAACCCAACCAAACCAAATCCTATATATTTAATATATATGTATAAAGAGGATTTGGCATTAAATAACCTACAATGGTTGATATGCCATAAAGCCAACCAAACCAAAAACCAATGAAGGCAGCGTGTAGACCACAAGGGGTACTATGTTGAAAAATAAACCTCATGTTGTTGCATTTCCTGAGAGTATTTTGGTCAGTCTATGAACCTTTTGGCTTGACCCTTGTATATTTGTTTTTTAAATCAATTTCTTTGTTGGTAACTGAAGGGAAGAACATCCATTTACTAAACATATTAAACAAAGTCTATTAGATATATCTGACTCTACTAACAGTCACTATCTCAGGTTTCTCTCTCCTTTTAAAGAGGGATATGAATAATTAAACTGATATCAATAATGGAGGAGTCCCTGTGGTGTAGTGGATAACGTATTAGACTGCAATATAGTAGTAATATCAATAAATATAGTAGTAATATCAATTAATTGCCAATCTATATTTACTTGTTTAAAAGTGAGTTTGGTTTGCTTTCAAGATCATTGTTGGGTCACCTCCTGTTATGATTTTTGTATATAGAGAAAGACCATAACAACACACACACACGCGCGTGTGTGTATTATTTGGTCTAGTGAAACCGGAGTCGGGAATAATTCCGTCAGGGCAAAAAATCATTCAACTATGAACATTTAAATTTTCCTGTTAAAGAGCTCAATGAAACTGACATTACAGAGCAATAATTCTTTTAAGAAAAAACAAAAAACTGGTCACATTAGGATTATGAATTATTTCTCCTTTATTCTGGTCATCTGACAAAGGTTTTCACTTCTGAGATTTTTCACTTACTCCAGTGAGTTTTCCATTGGTCAAAGCATCTCTTTTGGTATTGTATCAAGCTGCACTGTCTTTTTTATTTTTCATTGGTTTGGTTTCTTCGTTTAATGGCATATCAACCCTTATAGGTTATTTACTGCCAAATCTCCACCACGCTCATCTGGAAGTTGTCATAATAGAGAATGGCCTAAGCAACCAAAGTTAAAATGTTGAAGACTTTATATGAATGGCATTGGAAAAGACATTAATCCATATCTTTCTCAGTTATGGGTAAATTAATGGAGCAAACAGGACTCTTTAATCTTGGTTTGGTTCTTTGTTTAATGGCATATCAACCTTTGCAGGTTATTTAATGCCAAAGCCATTCTTATAGAAGAACAGTAGTGGTACTATTTAACCCATAGCTGGGAGGATAAGGAGGTTCGTACCTTTCCCAATGGTATTTGCCCGAAAATGAACGTAATAGCGCAACTGGAGTACAAACTCGCGTGCTACGATTCCGCAGTCCATCGCTTTAACCATTACACCACGAGGACACCCCCTCTTTAATCATGGTAGGCAACCAGTGTAGGAGAAGGATAAACACTGAATTGAAACCAGGAGTAGTCCACTTAAAAATGGACCATGTGTTGCATCCTACCTCTTGGCAGAGAGTTTGAGTTGACATATACACAAGAAAGAAATTTCTGGCTATGAGCATGTTTTCAATGATAGCAATTACATAAGTGTTAATAACCCAAAGATTTCATTTTAATCACCGAAGCAAATTAAAATGACAAGATATCGTTGATTGATTATTAGTGAGGGCAGGAGAAAGACAGAAGGTCTCACCCTGTCCTGATCACTTTTCTGATAATTGTGCTATTAGTTTGGATTTTATGTTCTAAAACCTCCTCTCCGGTTGCACTGCTGCACCTAACTATGGAGGAGTCAGATCTGACATGAAGATTGGACAATTGGATTATTAGAAACTGTTTTAGAAGAAAACAGAAATGATATTAGATTTACACATACATACATACATACATACGTATGTAAGTGTACATATATATATATATATATATATATATATATATATATATATAGTATTATTTGGTCCAGTTAAACCGGAGTTGGGAGTAATTCCATCAGGACAAGAAAACTATTCAAGATTGAACATTTAAATTTTCCTGGTAAAGAGCTCAATGTAACAGACATTACAGAGCAATAATTTCGTTAAGAAAAAACACAAACCAGTCACATTAAGATTATAAATTTATTTTCATCCTGTTATGTGTTTTTGAAAAATCAAAAAACACAAAAAAAAATTAACAGGACTTCTTCAGATCTTTTGGATAAAATAAATCAGAATAGACACTGGAAAGAAGGGTGGGATGAGATAGAAGAGGGGTGAAGAGTTATCTCCTCATTTAGCCCACTTCCATTTTTTATTTTATTGTTGGTTAGAATTATAGTAAATTAATCTTTTTTAAATTTTATTTAAATTCTAATTATTTTTCAACTTAAAACTACAGATTTAATACTAAATTAGAAGAATAACTTTATTCAATAACTTTACGTAACGATACAGTAAAAATTATATTAAATTGATTTCAAGATTTAATCAAATTTAATATTCCATATTCTTTGATAGTATTCTATTTCCGTTGATAGTGTTCTGTTTTTAAATTCATCAGCAACTCAGTTTTATCCAACTCTGCATTTGCATATTATTATGTTATTAAAAAAAAAAAAAAATTAAAAAACTCATTTTAAAAAAACAACACTCTTTACACATACAAGCAACCCCTGATGATGGCCTATGAAGGGTCTGAAAGCGCAGAGACAATTTTGGTAAATTCATCCACTAATTCCCAACCTGAAACCAAGATAGTTATCTGGAAACTCGAAAGGATCTTAAATTATACAGACAAAATTTGTCTTTACTATTTAATGAAACATGCTTTTATATAATATATATATATATATGTGTGTGTGTGTGTGTGTATCCCAAAATGGACATGTTTTTATATAATATATATATATATATATGTGTGTGTGTGTGTATCCCAAAATGGACATGCTTTTATATTATATATATATATATGTGTGTGTGTGTGTATATATCCCAAAATGGACATGTTTTTATATAATATATATGTGTGTGTGTGTGTGTATGTATCCCAAAATGGACATGCTTTTATATTATATATATATGTGTGTGTGTGTGTGTATGTATCCCAAAATGGACATGCTTTTATATTATATATATATGTGTGTGTGTGTGTGTATCCCAAAATGGACATGCTTTTATATTATATATATATGTGTGTGTGTGTGTGTGTGTGTATCCCAAAATGGACATGCTTTTATATTATATATATATATATATGTGTGTGTGTGTGTGTATGTATCCCAAAATGGACATGCTTTTATATTATATATATATATATGTGTGTGTGTGTGTGTGTGTGTGTATGTATCCCAAAATGGACATGCTTTTATATTATATATATATATATGTGTGTGTGTGTGTGTATGTATCCCAAAATGGACATGCTTTTATATTATATATATATATGTGTGTGTGTATGTATCCCAAAATGGACATGCTTTTATATAATATATATATGTGTGTGTGTGTGTATCCCAAAATGAACTCAATAACAAAATTCAACTACCTAAAAAACATTGTTCTAACCTTCAAATGCCTATTAAAATGTTAATTCATCATCTTTTTAGACTAATCTTCATACTTATCCTCTTTGAAAAGAAAAGAAAAAAATACATCTTTTTGTTTATAAATCATTTCCAGTGAAATGTTTAAATCAGTAAGTTATAAAGTTCAAGGATTTTTTAAAATTCGTAATATTTTTTTCTTTCTCTTGTGGCATTTACCTTTAAATCTTAAAATATAAAATAAAAAAATATTGTCTGATAATGGCTGAAGGTCAAAAGTGTTTGGGATCAACAAACTTAACAATAAAATTTTCTTTTCAAACAACATGTGTGTTTAATCTTTTGTTCATAAACTTAAAAATATATATCAGTAATTCCCGATGTGCTGCACATACCACACCAGTGGCCCTTGTTTTGAGACCAAGTTAATGGCATTTTTAAATTACCTTCTTGTGAATTGCAGTAAATTTTGAATAAGTAAAAATAAAATATTGTGGGGTGGGGGATCAGAATTTTAGAAATACCAAAGTGGGGCATGGCCCAAAATCAGGTTGGTAACCACTGAAATATATATATATATATATATATATATATATATATAGAAAGGTAACTCTTATTTTAAAATATTTATAATTCTAAGAAATAACTTACTAGGATTTTATAATAGGAGGGGTTTTTTTTCAATCACCCTGTATAATTGATATATATATATATCTCATGATCCTGTTTTACTTTGGGTTTCATGTGTCACCACAATCATTAGACTTAATACAGGATCATGATTGAATATTTTAGATTCAAAACTTCCTCTGCTGCAGAAGTGTTGAGCACTTATCTTTTTTTTTTTTCTTATTCAATTCATTATACTTATTTATTTATTCATCCATATATCTATCTATCTATCATTGTGTGTGTGTGTGTGTATATATATATATATATATATATAACACTGTCACCAAATTTGTTTATTCCTTCACTTGAATGTGTTATACTGAAAGTGATTCACATAAAATTATCAACTTAGAACTGGTGTGATTTGAAACCATACAAGTTGGATTGGGAAGTCTAACGCTATAACAATGACGTCACAAGCATGAATGATAAAATAGATATTAATTTCTATGATGCATTGCTTTTAAAAGTGTCGTCATATAATTTTTTAAATTGAGTCACATTAAATTTTTTTCCCACTTAAATTCCTTTTCTAAACCAAAAGTAAGAAAAATAATTTCAATTTGAACGTAAGTTTTTGAGGAACTCCCACCCAAAATTTTCAAAACATATTTCAAGTCATTATTATGATTATTTTAAACTGGCATTAAATGACCCTTTGAGGTTGATATGCCGTAAAACCAAAAAAAAAAAAAATTAATTGCAGTTTCAATGAAATGAGTTTTTAAAGATAATCTAAAACAAAGAAATAATAGTTTAAAGATTAAAAAAAAAAAAAAAAAAAAAAAGAAGCCTTTTTTTAGTTAGTGGAATCTTTTTTTTTTGCTTTTGAAAGAAATAAAGAAGAAATTTATGATTTAAAAATTATTTTCTCCAAAAATATTTACTTTGACCTTTCACCAAGTTGTGGATTTTTATTGCTCTTAAAATTAATTACCTGTTCATTTATTTAATTTTTTTAAAAACGTTAACTCTCACTCCCATTTCATTTCAACCTTTAAAACATTCAACTTGAAAAATAATTCTACATATCCAAAACATTTAAAAAAAAAAAAAAGAAAAAAAAACCCCGTTAATATTGAAAGGGTTTAAAAGATGGGGTTTATCTGTAAAAGGCTTGAAGCACAAAGATTTTTCTTTTTTATTTAAAAAGAAAAAGAAAAAAGCTTAAAATTGTTTAGCAATTATTTAATTTGGTTGTGAAAGGGTTAAAGAATAAACAAGAGATTTTACCATATTTACCCAACCCCTCCACTCGGGCAGGATATGACACAAGGTCAATTTTTAAGCGGAGTTTAACAGGTTTGAATTCAGAGTTTTCCTTCTCCTAGACTAGTTGCCTCACCAAGGCTGAAGAACCTAGTCTGTCCTACTATTTCCCCATAGCTGGAGGGAGAATAATTGGATTCATACCTTTCCCAAGGGTATTAGTGCTATGTGAAATGCAATCAGTCAGGTCCAGGATTTGAAAGATATTTTACAAGCATAATTTTCTGATTATAATTTAGGTGGGGTGTCTGCGTGGTGTAATGGTTAAAGCGCTGGACTACAGGATCGTAGAACGCGAGTTTGTACTCGAGTCGCACTATTATGTTCGTTTTCGGGCAAATACCGTTGGGAAAGGTATGAACTGCCTTATCCTCCCAGCTATGGGTTAAATAGTACAACTACTGTTCTTCTAGGAGAATAGCTTTGGCATTAAATAACCTACAAAGGTTGATATGCCATTAAACAAAGAAACCAAGCCAAAATATAATTTAGGTCAGAACTTCACTTTCCAAAATACTTTTGCTGATTTGTTTTGAATTTTGAATGATGACTTTTTTTTTTATCCAAGTTTCTTGGAGAATTGATGACAAAGAAATTCGCTATATAACATATTTATTTTTATGGTATTATGTTAATTATAATATAAATTCTGTACTTTAGGATTTGACTCAAAATTGATGACTTTTAAATTAGATTAGTAATATTTTTAAGCTGAAATAACCAATTCTTTAATTTATTTAATGCAGATCTAACATCACTGCCCACTTTTATTAGGTTTTCCAACTTTTTACAAATAACAAAAGCATTCTCTCTCTCTCTCTCTCTCTCTCTCTCGTCATTCTCATCAATTTCTAGGTTGTATATGACCCCAATACAAATTATTTTATTCTCATTTCTTTATCTAAAAACTAAAGACATTTTCTCTATTTTTCTCTGACGCTTTTAATGACATGAATTGAAACCTGCTTCATTTTAAATCCTTTTAGAATAGTGATCAAAGAACAGGCTTGACTTTTTAAAATATATAGTGATATCAGTAATACCAAGAAAATTCAATCCATTATGAATTTATTTCACCAGCTAGTTAACTGGTTCTTTAGATGGGATTTGAACAGAAAAGTTTCTTTTTAACCATTAACATCAAGCAATACATTTCAACTTTAAGAGAAATAAATTTATAATGGATCTATTCAATTTTCTTGGTATTAATGATATTATTTGCTCTGCATGCGAATTTATATATAAAATTTAATTAGCCATCCATTGAGCCCTCTTTTTAGATAATTCCTTTTAAGTCTATTTGCAGACTTTAATGATTTGATATATTGAGAGATATATTTTTGTTTTTCACACTTCACTTAAACCAAAGAACTTATTGAATTGTGAATGCCTACAGTAATTACCACGTTTATTGTAAATATGATCTTGTTCCTTTACACCATGTTGAATTTATTTATATAAGGTTGGATATGGTCAAAGGGGTGCATTTCTTTTAACATCTGAAGGTATTTTAAACAGGTATCTCATGTATTATTTATTTATTTATAGATATTAAAATTCTCCTTCTGTTTGTGCCCACAAAGTAGCTATAATAGTGCTTTTTAATGTGTGTATGTGTGTTTTTTATATATATATATATATAGAGAGAGAGAGAGAGAGTTATCAGTTGATCCGAGCTTGAAGCGTCCAGTGTGTCTAGCCACACTGAAAAGTTGTGATACAATTAAACTGTGTGTATGTAATATATATATATATATATATATATATATATATATATATATATATATATATATATTGTTTTAACCTTACAAAATGGTTACTGAATAAGAAATAAACAAAACGGAGGTTGGAAATGAAATGGAAATCTTTATAACATTAACAAAATACAATACTCACCAGCTGCATGAAGAAAGTAACCACTGCTTGTGATGACTACTTAGCATATATTACCCCTCTCAGTGTTCAACATATTATTGAGGAATGGGGCATACTCATTAATGTTCATAAGTAGGGTATCTATATATATATATATATATATATATCTAGTTATTTGATAAAACTGATTCAGTATGTGTGTGTTTTTTTTTTCTTTTTTTAGTTTTTTTTTATATATGTATGTAAGATATGTATATTAAGAACAGAAAAAGTTTTTTGTTTAATGCTCATATAAAATGTTATTTCTGGGAGGGTTCAACCCCCTCCCCTTTATTCTTTGGCAAGTTATCCAACTAGGCTAAAAAAACCTATGGGTGACATGATTACCGGTGATCTTACTTCGGCTTATCACTGGAAAATAAAGACCTAGAGAATGGTTGGTTGGGTTTTATGGCGTGTCAACCTTTATAGGTTATTTAACGCCAAATCCATTTTTATGCAAATAGTTCTATTTCAAACAATTCAGTTTAGTATGAGTACACAGTTTAATTGTCAAAAACATTTCTATTTCAAGCTATTCAGTTTTGTCAAACAGTTCTAATTCAGCTAAGTATATGTACAGATTTTGTTTACACATAGTTAAATGTCAAAACAGTTCTATATTAAACAGTTCAGTTTAGTGTAAGTAAAGTTTCAATGTCAAAAACGGTTCCATTTCAAACAATTCAGTTTAGTATAAGCACACAGTTTAAATGTAAGTATGGTTCAATTGTCAAAAACATTTGAATTTTAAGCTATTCAGTTTAGTCAAACAGTTCTAATTCAAACGATTCAGTTTAGCATAAGTATGCAGTTCTATTTGATCCATGGATAGGGCCCTATCAAGTGCTACCATTCTGAGCCAAAGTGGACCTGGGAGCAATGGCAATGAAAGGGTGCTCCACATTCCCCAAATCGCCAGCGTCACTGGAACCTCACGATCAGATTGCTTAGTGTCATATCCAGCATACTCATTGGGGGTGGGTCTTACCCCTCTGCAGAGGTGCAGTCAGTGTAGTCTACAGCCCCAGCCAACTGAGCAACCTTGAGATTGGCATTCATGTTGTTGAGTAGTTGCCCATTATAATACCATGATGTCCATTTGTTCCCCTATGATCATTTCCTCTACCAAAAGTCTCATGGTAATGGATATATGGCAACATATGCAGACTTGTTCAGTTGGAAGCATGCAGTTGCATGTCTACACTTGGGTGGCAGGAGTCTTGACCTAACATAGTTGGTGTGCTCTCAATGGAGACTCTTGAGTCTAAGCAGCCCTATTTTGGAGAGCACTGTTCACCCAGGTGGAGGGATGCTGATGAGGATGTCAGGTTACATTCAGGCTGAAAAATTTCTTAAAATAAAATACTGTGCATTCTAAGCGTGTTTTTAAGTTTTGATTTATCAAAACTTCCACATCTTTCTATCATACTGTCAGATACACCACAAGCTATCATTTCAACATATATAATGTAACTGATATAATGTATATTTTTGTATAACTCTCTCTCTCTCTCTCTCTCTCTCTCTCTCTCTCTATATATATATATATATATATATATATATATATATATATATATATATATATATGGGAAAGAAGTGCTTTTGACTACAAAGGGACTATAAAAAATTTTATTTGATCACAGTCCTAGTCAGTCTATGAACTTTTCAGCTAACCATCACACACACACACACATATATATATATATATATATATATATATATATATAATATTTACCCAACCCCTCCACTCGGGCAGGATATGACACAAGGTCAATTTTTTTTTTTTTTTAAGCAGAGTTTAACAGGTTTGAATTCAGAGTGTGTGTGTGTGTGTGTGTGTGTGTGTGTATATCTCTTCAAGAAAAAAAACAAAATTTCTGATTCATATCAATGCTTTTAGCAGGATGGAAATAAATTTGTAATCCTGATGTGACAGAAATTTTTTTTTTTTTTTTTTTTTTTTTTTTTTTTTTTTTCCTTGAAGGAATATTTGCTCTGTGATATCATTTGCATTGAGCTCTTTTCCAGGAATATTTAAATATTCGAATTTTGAATAATTTAATTGTCCTGACAGAATTGTTCCCTACTATGGATTTACTGGATTGAAGATTGGGACAATACAGAGCATGTTAAAGAGTCATCCGATGAGACGGAGAATATACCAACAATGTTCTCCGCCGAAATAAATTTATTATGACGGCTTAACCGAGTTTGAGTCTCCATTTAATTGCACTATATATATATATATATATATATATATATATATATATTCTTCTTGACAAGACCCAAATCATTCACCTATGCAAAGTTGTCCTTCATTTTTACTGGTTGACAATCAAAGCGATAAATACCAGTCTGTGTTGCAATTTATATTTTTCATTAGTGATAATAAAAGTGTTCAGTGTGAATTCTCAGGTTTATGATGTTTCTTAAAATAGTAAGGAAAGTTGGCGACCGTAGTCGAGGGCAACCCGAAGGCTCTCTTTTCAGTAGCTTCTACACCAAGGTTTAGGAGAGGGCGCTACTCTTTTCTCTGGATTGCTCCACTTTACCCTTGATAGGTACTTTATGTTCCTGAGTGTTAAGCAAGGAGGTATCAAGTACCATTTTAAAAGTTTTTCATATCACACAACCTGGGATTGAACCCAGGTCTCCCTGATCATTGGCGAACACTCTACTCATTAGGCCAATTAGCCCCAAATATAAGGCTTTTATGAGCTTACATACAAAAAGGCTTTAAGTGGTACCTGATTCTAGACAACAATATATATGAAATAATTATAACTGCTAAATCTTTATCATTTTATTTATTTATTTATTATTTAATTTTTTTTTCTTTTCTTTTTAGTTTGTTGCTGACTGTTCATTTAATCCACCCAAAATGGATTAGTGACAATATGGATCAACCGAATGGATTACAATCTGCTAGATGTTTTGCTTGTCACTTCTTCCATGAAAATTCACAATGATCCAGAACTTATTCAGCCGAACAAGGACACCAACAATAACAAAAACTATAATCTTAACAAAACCAATTCGGACGGAAACCATAGATTCATCGTCACGACCAGCGAAAACGATTTCCCATGCAATCCTGGACTAATGAGTCAAATTGGTTGTAATAAAGTAACAATCAGTAGCAACAGTAGTATAACTCAAAGGTCTGAGACTGTTAAGACTGTGACTTCAAATCCTATTTGCGCCACGGTGTTGGGCAAAATTGAGTCACAACCATTTACGAGAGTTTCTTCAGTATCTGAGCCTGCCGTCACAGCCACGACGGCTCATCAGTCTTGTGTAACTGTTACTACCACTACTACAACAAACACCGCTCACTCATCTACTAGACTCATTTTAGAAGTATCTCGCAACGGCAGCAGCTGCAGTAGTAGTAATAATAATAGCAATAATAACAAAAACAATTGTTATGTAGAGACTGAGTTGCAACAGTCTGGTTACATAGACGTCACACCAAAACCAGACCCAGGGAGCGGTGAAGCTAAACCAGAGATACTACCAACTGGAACCAATTCCTCAGGTGTAAACCCCTTGGATAACCACGATCAGGACAGTTGCCCCAAAACTAAAAAAGCCTGTGACAGAGAAGCTGAAAACGAAAGTGACGACAGCAACGCAGCTGTTATTAAACAAAAACTGATAACGGAACATATCTTAAAATCAGTGGTTATTGCTCCTCCACAGGAATCACTGACACCAAGTCTTGGTAGTTTGGTCACTTCTTACCCTGTAGCACTGGCGGTGGCACCTATACCCCCCAGAACAACGGAAGGTAATTATTCAGCTAGCAGTAAAACCAGGCATGCTGAAATCACCTCCGTTTGTTCAGGCAATGAATGCCAGAGTGCTTCTCCTCCTACTTCTGAAGCTGCTACTACTACAACTACTACTGCCACTGCCGCTGCTAGTGCTACTACTACTACTATTACAAAGAGTTATGAGAGTAATGTCAACAACGGGAGTGGCAGCAAGGAGGTTGGCAGTGGTGATGAGAGGGACCCTAGCAGGGAGTCATTTAGTGAAACACAACAAAAGCTGGTCGTCCCTGGGGACTCAGAACACAGTAATGAAAATGGTAGCCTGAGTGGACTCTGTAATGAAAACAGTGAAAGCATTTTTAACTTGAATACAGAAAAGAAACAACAGCAGGAGCAGCTGCCCATGAACAAAAGCAGGGAGGAGGAGGAGGAAGGGGCGGCAACAGAGGAGAAGAAAGTGAACAAGGAAGTATTAAACAGCAATACACCACCCTCTGCTTTACTCTCCTCATCCCTACTCCTACCACCATCACAAGAAGGTAAGCTTAACCAGTCTGCTGCTGCTGCTACTACTACTACCACTACTACTGACTCTGCTGTTGCTAGCATTTATCATATAATTGATGACAATAGCCTCTCTCTGAGAAAGGAACTAGTAAGTCATCCGAAATCTGGTCCAGTCGTTCCATATTGTAATTCACCGTTTTCTTCTGTACCGAGCACAACCATCACTGCCTCTTCTCTTATAGCACCGTCTTCACCAACACCATCGTCGTCTTCGTTATCATCCTCTTTGTTGGTCGGCAGCAATAAGCAACCACTGAGCCTCTCTGTTACGTCAGCAAAGTATGGCTGTGTTAGTTTCACAGAAACTTCTCCTGCAGAGAGCTCAGTACAGAACTGGGATACTACGACTACAACTACAACTGCTAACTATCGGAATGCTTTAACTGTACCGGAGAGAAAATCTGACAGTTTGGCCAGCACTATGTGTGGACCAAGCGAGGATAAGATTATACCTAACTCTTCTGCTGAGACAAGCAGGTCAGCCACGGACGAGGATAGTACCAAAGATAAGAGCACTCGGAACCTTGAATCGACGACAACGACAGCAACAACAACTACTGCTAAGTCCCCTGTCTCGCCTGTAATCCTAACAGGACAAACGCTTCTTTCTTTGTCCCCTAATTTTGCTGTAACTACAGCTACTCCAATAGTGATACCGACTACACTTAGTCTCAATTCTTTCAGCGGCACTTCCTCTGTGAAAAAACTTACGGCTCTTAATGTGGATTCTACCCTGAAAGAAGAAGAGACGGCTGTAGCTGCTCTTCTAAATGAAAACCCCTCTGTTATAACCACTCCCCTTCGAACACTCCATGAATCATCACTGTTATCACCATCATTGTCATCATCATCATCATCCTCATCATCATCATCCAGATTATTATCCTTATCTGCACTACTTACACCTTCCACTTCCCCACCACCTACATCCATAACAACGGATAAGAATCACAAAATTATGAACAGCATTTCAATCACACAGGAGAATCCGTTAAAAAGTTCCTGCACAGCTATTGGTACCAAAAACCTTACAAGAACAGCAGCCACTAATAAGGCAGCCCCTATCGAAGGGTCAGCTGCCTGTGGCAATAGCAGCAATCCCAGCGGGTCTGATGACAGTGCTAGCATCCAGTCTTCCCCAAAACTTGGAGTAGACTCTCCGGATTCATTTGTAGCGCTTCCCCAGACGGGTTTCGAGAGCAGTGAATTCGAAGAAACTACCGAGGATAGCAACAGTAACAATAGTGCCCATGTAGGCATGACTTCAGCATACAAACTCCTCGTTAATAAAGACTCAGACTGTGCCTTTGACAATAACATTTCAGATGTGTTAGAACGGCGACACAAAAGCCTGGTTTCTGAGAACACTTGTGATATGGAGTACGACCACATGAAATCATTAAAAAACGCGTACGACAATGACGACACTAATGGCACTTCATCCAATGACTTTCGTTTCAGGAGGAAAGCCTACCCAAACATTTATGTGCCATATGACAGTAGCTATGACTGCACGTTTTCTGAGCAGAATAAAGACATTGACCATCTCCTACAGACCTCCAGAAACAAGATTTGCAGTACAAGCAGTGGATTTGTCCGTGATTTACTACGTTGTACAACTGCAATTGCGGATGACCACTCGTACTGTTGGTCAGTGTCGAAAACCCAAGAGTCAGAATCGTTGCTGAGGGATGCACATCCATGTGATGATGAAATTTCCGATTCAAGTTCTTTAGATGATATCCCTGATCAGCAGGAAAGCCTTTCATTTCTTGCACAAAACACGTTCTCAAAAACCTCAAAGCTGAAGGTACAGAATCAGAGAAACAAATTGACCTCGGGAGGTGCTGTGAAGAACCGTAAAAGTAATGGGACAACCTTTTCTACAACTTCCTCAAACAGCAACTCTTTCGGTTTGAACCCTGCCACAAAATTCCTAGTTGATTTACCATCATCTGGATATGACCATAACTCCAAAACTTACAGTTTTGACCAAAAATCAAATGATGATCACAAAATAAATGGATTGTTAACCCCAGTGAAATACACTGACAACAATTCTGTTTCCCTCACTTCACCAAAAGTAACCCCTTTAAAAACCTCTGGGGGTTTGGGAAGTAGAGGAAGTTTGCAAGCATCTCCAAAAGTCAGCTGCATCCGCATTGGTACTTTTGGATCTATATCTAACATGGACTGGGACGAGAATTCTGACACATCATCATCTGTTGGGAGTCTATCCCTGTCTGATAAATCACGGGAGAAGTTTACCTATTGTCGAAAAGTGGACTTCACTGATAAGCCAGACGTTCCAAAAAGCCACTGTAAAAAAAGGGATCCAGGAACAGCTGGAACATCTAGGCGCCATCAAGAACACTCCTATGCCAGAATAGCTCACATTCTACATGATCACGATTATTGTATCAGGACTACTATTTCACCAATGAAGAGTGAGCTTGCTAAAGAGCTTTTGTCTGGGACAAAACTTTCGTCTTGCTCTTCAAAATTTTCAAGTGTTAATTCTTCCAAAAGTTCAAATTCTTCGTCTAATTCCTTGATATCTTTTTCTTCCTCCTCCTCTTCCTCTTCATCCCCACATTCTGTTTCCTATACTGGCATTACCCCACTCACGGCACCACCTTCAAGCACAGAAGTTAAATGTATACGGAAAGGTCGCAATAATTCTGCTACCAAATTTGCAGATGGTAGCGAGCAGTTGCAAGAGTCTCCTTTGTCAGAAAAGGCAGATGATTCTGCCAAAATCTCTGATCCTAACTGTGATGCTGCACGGTCGAATGAGTCCAAGCTAAAAATAACTGGAAGCTTCCAGAATGATTATGTATATTTCCTCAACAAAACAACAAGAAGTCGCAGGAGATTTAGCCATGAAATTCTTCCTGATAAGAATCTCCAATCCAGGAGCTACTCAGACATTGTCATTCCTCATCTCACCGATGCTGACATTGAGGCTTTAAAAAACAAACGAAGTCACAATAATAACCAAACTGCAGACGTACCTGTTTGGAAGAATTCCCCAGATGCTTCTGGTGAACTTGATGCTGATAACCGTCTCATAAATACAGTTTTCAGTATGGATAGCTTGTGTCCTGACCCTGGGTCAGAGCATGTGCTCCCTGAGTTAATTGATAGTGCTGTGGTTCCCGATAATCTAGCTACTAACCCGGAGCAATTTTTGACCCCTGAGCAAATGGATATTATCTACAAAGCCGTTAAAGATGTTGATAGTACAAACTTTGAGGGTTTAAGTCATGCTTCCATGTTGAACGAAGCCCAAATAAATCCGTGCCTGGATGATGTCAGCGACCACAAAAATTCCACAGATGGGGTAGATGTGTCTGCTATGGGTACATCACAAGCAACAAACATCCCTGTTTCACAATGGTCAGGATGTAATTCTACTGCGGACGAACTTTCAAAATCAGAGGTTCTCACAACCGATAATAACCTGCTTGATTTAGAGTACATACCAATGAATGATATTAATCCTATAATGGGTACAAGTAGTGATAAATTTAAAGTTGCACATCTCAGCTGTCCACCAGGTGGTGATTTGCCATCCTCAGACCTAAATGCTTTGTGTGCCAACAATTCCAGTTCGAGTTTGACTGACGTACATATGTCATCCCTCGAGAAATTTGACCTCCTAAAATCAGACCTGTTTCCAGAACCTGCGGTCACGGACACATCTTTTTCAGAAGGCAATGCCCCCTGGATTGTCACCGTTACCATGTTCTGGAATGATTTACCGGCAATTATGATTGACAACCAGCCTTACATACGCCTGGTTGACATCTACAAACAGATTCTTCCAGCAAAAGATACAGGGATCCTGAAAAAACGATGCCAGCTCTTGGGACTCGAAGTGCAGAACTGCTCAGAGTTTCAGCGGTACTTTCTTGTTCAATATGGACGTGCATATAACTCCAAGAGCACATTGGTCATCTCAAAGGATGATGCCAAGATATTGATTGGATATTATGTAAATCCACCCACCCGCATACCTAAGGGTGAAGGATGCGATGATGAACCTGCAAGCCCAGGGAAACGGATTACCAAGACAAATGGATCTTTGGAAGGGAGGATTAAGAAACATGGAAGGCTCATGGGATCCCGGAAGCAATCCATGCATAAGATCCGGAATTCGGAAAGTCAGATGAATAAAGACAAGTAAGTTCTTCAAAGAAATTTTTATATTTCATTAGTTTAATTCTCTGCAAAGGAGGGAGAGGGAGAGCAACAAAAAAACGTTGATGCATGTAAATTTAAAAAAAAAAGAAAAATATATATATATATATATATATATATGTGGGAATGTGTATTTATATGTATGATTTTTGTCTGTAACCTTTCAAAAAGTACCAATATAAAGTGTTAATTCACTTTATTGATTTGCTAATCAATAAGTGATGATTACCAAATGGATTGCTGGGATCTGCTTATGTCTACTGTGATGAACACCTTGTGTGGTATCTAGTTTAAAACCAAAGAAACAAAGAAAAAAAGTGTATTTTTATCCCAACTCGTGAATTGAGGATGTCCTTGTGATGTAATGGTTAAAGCGATGGACTGCGGAATCGTAGTAAGCGAGTTCGTTTTCTAGTCGCGCTATTATGTTCACTTTCAGGCAAATACCCTTGGGAAAGGTATGAACCCCCTTATCCTCCCAGCTATGGGTTAAATAGTACCACTACTGTTCTTCTAGGAGAATAGCTTTGGCATTAAATAATCTACAAGGGTTGATATGCCATTAAACAAAGAAACCAAACCAAGCCAACTCATAAATTGCACAAGTCGTGAGCACTCATTCTAGACTAGCCTTTGCTTTGTTTATTTGCAAGTATTTAAATGATGACCAAACAGTCTGCTGCCATAAAAACATTGTTTTATTTACATATATATAGTCTGTAATATTCCTAGTAATAACTAAACAATAACTATACAGTTATCCTCTCCCCTTGACTTACTAATACTTAAACAATGACTGCTCCCTACTCATCTCTAGGTTTTTATTAACAGCAATCAATAATGTCACTTCTATTTTTTTTTTTTTTCCTAATTTAAAAATTTTTTAGAAATTTATTGGTGATAACTTATGATTAAAAAAAAAACAAAAAAACACCTTTATGTGTACCCAACTATCCACCATAAACAGGTCAACTTTTTGGTAGAGTAAAGCTGCTTTTGAAAGAAGTTTTCTTCTTGTCTAACCAAAGCTAGAAACCCCAGTCTTCTCTATTTGCTGAGAGTTTGGAAGAGAACAGTGGTTTTATGCCTTTCCCAAGGGCATTAGTACAAAGTGAAACTCAAACACCCTAGTCCTGGATTTGAACTTGGATCTCTGATTCCATCTTCCACAATGATATCCTTCTACAACTCTTAATGAAAATGCACCGAGTTAACCTACCAAATGGCCAACTCCACAGATAATGAAATGGCTTCTAATTTCACCTGACATTGTTTAAATGTATTTACAATCCCTCCCCATGAGCAGGATACAACACAAGGTCAGTTTTTTAAGCAGAGTTTAATAGGTTTGAATTCAGTTTTACTTCTAGACCAGTTGCCATACCAAGATTAAAGAGCGCAGTCTGCCCTACTATTTACCTATAGCTGGAAGGAGAATAGTTTCCCAAGGGTATTAGCAATATGTGAAATACTAACAGCCTCATTCAGGAATTGAACTCAGTTTGCCATGTATATTTCATTATAATGATAACCCTTACACCACAGGCACCTGAGGTAGTTGATATCAATTTCAAATCTTTCTTCGAATACTTGAAACTGCAAAGTAAAGGAGATTGGAAAGAAACCTGCACACAATCAGTTTGGCTCTTGAACATAAAATTGGACCTACTTCCCTTTGCTACATCCAATGTCTACGTTGATCCAATTTGCTGGTCAACCAATGCTGTTATGTCCTTGTGTAGGAGTCCACCGGAGGACATCACTTTTCCTCCCTGCCTTTGCAGCAATGAGCAACATGGCTTATTAGTCTTTCTTGGATGGTATGGGAGATACAATATATCGAGTATTTATCATAAAAGATATATCAAAGATATTTATATTATGGTTGGTTGGTTGTTTGAGTTTTATGGCATATCAACCTTTGTAGTTTATTTAACACCAAATCCATTTTTATGCAAATAATCAGTTTTATTTCAAACAATTCAGTTTAGCATGAGTACACAGTTTGTCAAAAACGTTTCTATTTCAAGCTATTCAGTTTAGTCAAACATTTCTAATTCAGCTAATTAAGTTTAGTATAAGTACAGATTTTGTTTACACACTGTTAAATGTCAAAACAGTTCTATATTAAACAATTCAGTTTAGTGTAAGTAAAGTTTCAATGTCAAAAACAGTTCCATTTCAAACAGTTCAGTTTAGCATAAGTACACAGTTTATTTGTCAAAAACATTTCTATTTGAAGCAATTCAGTTTAGTCAAACTGTTCTAATTCAAACAATTCAGTTTAGCATAAGTATGCAGTTAGTTCTATTTAACCCATAGATAGGGCTCTATCAGGTGCTACCATTCTGGGCCAGAGTGGACCTGGGAGCAATGGCAATGAAAGGGTGCTTCACATTCCCCAAAGCTCCAGCATCACTGGAGCCTCACCATCAGATCATTTAGTGTCATATCTAAGACACTCATTGGAGGGGGGGTGTCTTACCCCTCTGCAGAGGTGCAATCGGTGTATTCTACAGCCCTAGCCAACTGGGCAATATTTATATTATGTAATCTAAAATATATATCTTTCATAATATAAATATATCTATATTATGAAAGATATATCTAAATTATCATTTAGTCATGTTGATAAGACTAAGATCTCTGATTCTCTCTTGCCATCCATCGCTCCTAGCAGATCTTCTAGGTGGCACCCTACGTCCATACAGAGCTGATATGAGTGAGTCTTTCCTGATTGGCCAACACTGGCACATCTATGTGCAAGAGTCTTTAAGAGAAAATATCACTTAGGAGTTTGTCCTTGTTTCTCCAGATTTACATTATAAAAGATACAATTAAAAATGTATCTAGATTATAAAAGATCATATGTGGTATATTTATATTATAAAAGATATATCATATGTGGTATATTCATATTATAAAAGATATATCATATGTAGTATATTGGTTATTGTTTTGCAAACTGAACTCTGTGAACCTCATTCAAATTCTCAACATGACCATCTATTTTAAAGTGTACTTTATGCCCTTGGGAATGATGTGAAACAACTTTGTTTCCTTCCACCAATGAGTAAATAGTTGGATAGTCTGTGCTCTCCAACCCCAGTAAAGTCAACTGATCTAGAAAGAAAACTCTTAATTGAAATCTTCTACTCTCATGGTTGAGTAACTTTTGGTGGTAAAATGGCAAAAACCAGGAACTTGATGCCAGGTCGCCTTTTGCTTAGACAACATTGGTGTCATGAAGATGGTAGACTTGCAGCAGAAGTAACTGCCAGTCTTCAATTTCAATTTTTAAAAAAAAAACTTTTTTTTTTATTTTTCTCTGACAGTAAGATTCAACACTTCATTCTTGGTAGAGTGTTCTTGTATGTATTTATCCATAGCTTCAATATGAGCTGGATATAGGTTCCATGATTATTTTTTGCTGCTGGTAGTGTTTAACCTAGTAATATAAACAAAGCTCTTGGTTAAAATAGGTCCATTCTCCTCTGGAAAATCACTTGTCTCACCCAGGTGAATTGTGCTATGTTTGAATGAGGAATATTTATTTACCCACTCTCTCCATAAACAGAATGAGACACAAGATCATTTTGAATTTTGAAATTAGAGTACGGCTAGTTTTGAATTGAAACTTTTCCTAGACATGTAACCATACCAAGGCTAAAAACCCAGTCTTCCCTACTATTTGTCCATAGCTGGGAGAGAACAGATACTTGTTTTTTTTTGTCTTTTTTTTTTTTTTTTTTTTTTTTTAATGGCATATAAATCTTTGAGGGTTATTTAATGCTAAAGTCATCCTTGTCAAAGAACAATCGTGATATTGTTTCCGCTATAGTTGGAGGAATAAAAGAGTTCATGCCTTTCTCAAAAGTATTACTCGAAATTTGAACATATTAGCCCAATTGGTGTTTAAACTACACTTGCTACAATGTCCCAGTCTAGTATGTTGCCCACTACAACATAAATATTTACGCCCAGTCAGCTGGGACTACAGAATACAGACTGCATCTCTGCAGAGGGGTAAGACTCTCCCAATTAGAGTCCTGGATATGACACTCTGCAAGCTGTGGGAGGGGGTTAAATAGTACCACTGCTCTTCTTCAACAAGGTTGCCTTTGGTATTAAATAACCCGCAAAGGTTGGTATACCATCAAACAACCTGACCAAATAGTGACAAGTTCATTTAAAATGTAATAGAAACTAGAAGTAAAATCTTTTTTTTTTTTTATTTTTTTAGAAATTTTAAAAATTTATTTATGGCCTTTGCGCCCTCCTGTACGATATAATAAAATATCACACTCAGTTATTCTGGAAATAAGATTGCAGAACAAATACTATTCAAATTTTGATTGCTTCTTTCAAAGTAAAATAATACCACCAATAATTGCATTATAAGTCAGTGGCATAGATGATATAATAGGTATTGTTTTGAAGAAAATGAATTTGCTGAGTCACATTCAAACAAAGAACAACCATATTAATGTTTCAATGAAACATAACCATAAACCTAAATCACTATTGCAGACTTTAAACTGACATATATAAAATATAGTTAGATAATAATTTATTTCAAAATACCTGTTCGTATTTCCTTTGCAGAGGGGTAAGGAACCCCCCCCCATGAGTGTCCTGGATATGACACTAAACAGTCTGATGGTGAGGTCCCATGGGAATACAGAGCACCCCTTTATTGCCATTGCTCCCAGGTCCACTCTGGCCTGGAATGGTAGCACCTGATAGGGCCCTATCTATATAAATAGAACTAACGACATACTTATGCTAAACTGAATTGTTTGATTAGACTGAATAGCTTGAAATAGAAATGTTTTCAACAATTGAACCGTACTTACATTTAAACTGCGTGCTTATGCTAAACTGAATTATTTGAAATAGAACTGTTTTTGACATTGAAAGCGTGCTTACACTAAACTGAATTGTTATATATAACTGCTTGAATAGTTTGAAATAGAAATGCTTTTTGACAAACTGGATATTCATGCTGAACTGAATTGTTTGAAATAGAACTGATTATTTACATAGAAATGGATTTGGCATTAAATAACCTACAAAGGTTGATATACCATAAAACCAAACCAAATCGTTCATATTTCAACACAAGTATTTTTTGCACCAACCTTGTGTGTTGTCGAGGGCAACCTGAAGGCTTCCTTTTCAGTAGCCACTACACTGTGGAGTTTGGGGAGGATACTACTCCTTTCCTTACGTTGCTCTACTTACCTTGATCCATATGTTATGCTGGGTGTTAAGCAAGGAGGCATCAAGTACCATTTTTTTCCAAGTCTTTGGTATAACTCAACCTGGGATTGAACCTGGTTTTCCCAGATCATTGGTGAACACTAACCATTATACCAATGGGCGTGTGGGGGGTATATGTGTATATATATAGAGAATCCAATGCTATGTAAATATGAAAAAAAAAACAAGGTATTCAGAGGATATATTTATTTATTTATGACTTTACCAATGTTGAACATTTCCTGTTTTTTTGTGTGTACCATCTTCAGGGCAATGTTATTTCTTTTTTCTCATGAAAAAATTATTTAAAAAAAACAAAAACAAAAAATGCAAAAATTTTTATTGTTCTATTATCATTAATAGCATTAGTGTTTGAAAATTTTTATTTTCTTATTTGTTTATAAGCTAAGAGCACTAAGAATTTGTTTTCATTATTTTATTTATTTATTTAATTATTACCTTGAATTATTACCTGGGTTTTAAAAAGACGAAACATTGAACATTAGCATGTTATTCATATGTAAATATCTTGTTTTTTTTTTTTTTTATATTCATATTATGTAGTTTGTTATATTGATAAATGGGTAGTGCTCAATATTGATCATAGAGTATATGTTTTGATAGCATAGACACAGACAACACTCAATTTCTCACTAGATAACATTCTTGATAGTTTAAAATCAGATTACTAGTTTTTTAAAATGGATTACCCATACAATAACCCAGAAAATCCTATATAATCCGAAGTAACTTTGGATCCCTTTGAGATGTGTGTGTGTGTGTGTGTGTGTATGTGTGTGTGCACATACATGCAAGGGTTATTCAATAAATAAGGGGAAAAAATGTGTTTTATTTCCTATAAAAGATTTTTTCTATTTCCTATAACTATAAAGTCTGCGTTGTTTGAAATTGGTTTATTGCAAAAAATTATTTCAATCATGCAAAAATATTTGTTTTGAGGCTATTCAAAATGGCAGCAAATCAAAAAGAATGCTCCAGGGTTGAACAGAGGTCTGTCATCAAATCTTTAGTGGTGGTGAAGTGCAAACCATGTGAAATTTACAGAATGTGTGATGTGCAATGAGAAGCATGTTTTACTAAAAAAAGATCTTTACAAATGAGTTAAACATGGGTTTGCCACAACAAGCTGGAGTCAAAAAGACAGTCCATGGATTGGAAGGACACTAACTCTCTGGTAAAGAAAAAGTCCTGGGCACAGTGATCAGTAAAGAAGGTCATGCTGGCAGATGAAATGACCTATCATAATTGGTCTTCTGGAAAAAGGTGCAGCTGTAAACAGTGCTTCCCGTTGTGAACTCCTTTGGCAAAATTCACCTTCTTTATTGAATGACCTTTGTGTGCGTGCGTGCGCGTGTGTGTGTGTGTGGAGGAAAATTGCAAAAAAAAGTAATCCAAAGTAAAGAACAATATTAGTTTTTATATATATTTAATAGCCTGGAAGCTTGTCTGCGACCACAGGTTTCATGCTGTCTTATGAAATATATATACTAATTTCATAGCACTTGTCAGAGGGGTTTTTTTTTTTTTTTTTGTTGTTGTTTTTTTTGGGGGGTGGGTATGAATTGAGGAAATTAAGAATAAGGAAAAACCTTAAATTTGTAGCCAGAACTGAGATGATGCTTTTTTTTTTTTTTTTTTTTTTTTCCTTCCCTCCCTCTCTCTCTCTCTCTCTCCCTCCCCCTCCTGGGGGGGTTATATAGTGCTCGTTCTTCTGTCTGATATCTCGTGTTTAGGATTGAAGTTAACATCTAAAATGTCTGTGACCAATTTAAAGAAACTCAAAGAATTCTTTGATGATAATCATCTTCATGGCTTAGTCATCTGTTTTGATACTAAGGCAGAAACTGCAAGAAGGCAATTTAAATGCTAAATTTATGACCAAAAAAGAACAACTATGAAACAAATAAATAAACCAATAAATACACTATAAAAAAAAACCATAAACAAATAAATAAACCACTTTGTGTGTGGGTATTTGGGTGTCTGTGTGTTTACCAAATCCTCTGTTTGAGCAGAAAACAACAGTCAAATTTTTTATGTGAAGTATAATAGCACTAAATTCAGTGTTTTCCTTCTCCTAAACTGGTTGCCATATCAAGGTTAAAGAGCTTAGTCTGCCCTACTATTTACCGATAGCAGGAGAGAGAATGGTTAGATGCATGTCTTTCCCAGTAGTATAAGCACAATGTGAAATACAAACAACCTTGGTTAGGATTTGAACCCAGATTTCCTACAATGTGTGTGTATGTGTGTGTGTGTCTTATATATATATATATGTATAGAGAGAGAGAGATTATGATTCATACATAGTATTGATGTCTAGCTATATATGATATGGTGGCACAAAAGTCAATTATTGCTTTTAAAAAATAACATTTTCTTCAATCTATTTTATTTGAGAAATATATTAGTTCAAAGTAATTTCCAAGCATCAAAATGAGTACTATCAAAAGAAAGCTGTTCTAGTGTATGTGGATATAAGCTTATCTAAAGATTGTGTATGTGAAACTCCAAGTCACGAGTGGTTTTCATTTATCTTGTTTTATCTTAGAATTGAAATATTGTAATACAGCTCTGCACTTTTATCCTATTTACCCAACCCCTCCGCTCGGGCAAGATATGACACAAGGTCAATTTTTAAGCGGAGTTTAACAGGTTTGAATTCAGAGTTTTCCTTCTCCTAGACTAGTTGCCTAACCAAGGCTGAAGAACCTAGTCTGTCCTACGATTTACCCATAGCTGGAGGGAGGATAATTGGATTCATACCTTTCCCAAGGGTATTAGTGCTATGTGAAAATGCAATCCGTCTCGTCCAGGATTTGAACTCGTGTCGCCGTGTCCACATCCTGCGATGATAACCATTACACCACGGGCACCTCCAGCTCTGCACTTTTATGCATAGAGCACTATATTTTACTGATTTCAACTATTTTATCAGTAAATAGTTATCCGCACACACACACTATATTTGTGTGAGTACAGTTTGGACTGAAAGACAATTGTACAGGTCTATATACAGTATGTATACACTCGTGTGTGTGTGTGTGTGTGTATATATATATATATATATATATATATATATATATATATATATATATATATATATACACACACTCTTACGAACACAGGTGATTGTTGGCTAAAAGCATACATAGGCAATCAAATCCTAATTACCTTACCTGCTCAGGTATCAGTAGCAACTGAAATGGTTATTATATATCCTGTGTCTGTTCTTGCAGATGGTGGCCAGTTATCCAAAATATTTCTATGGCATGCAGACAGGCACACACACACACACACACACACACACACATTCTTTCTCTCTCTTTCTGGCATACTCGCATTTTTAAAAAGTTAGATAAGTTGAAGGGGTTTATTATATTTGTCTTTGATCCATGTCTTGGACCTTGTCTTCACACAGACCGTTGTGTGTGTGTATATATATATATATATATATATAGCCAATGTAATTTGGCCCATTCTCGTGAAACCACAGGTCTTACATTGATCTTAGACAGAGAATCAAGTAACAAAACTTTGAACCTTGGAAGAAATGCCTGTCTGTAAATAAATCATTTTGTCAATTTTATGGGTGCTATGTAAATATGTAATGCGGCTGGGATTATCTATTTCCCACTACACAAACATACATTGCAGGAAAATGACACAAGATCAGTTGGATATGTGATCCTGCAGGAAACGAGTGACAAAAAATGACTTAGCATTCCTCTTTTGGTGCCTTGTGTGTGTACAGAATTTTAGTGCCTAGTGTGTGTGTATACAGAATAAACACCCATGACTTGGTGTTTTCCTCAAGTGAGCTGGTATTGAATTGGCTTGAAATCCACGACATGATTGCCCCGTCACCTGGGGCTGTAGAATGCACCAACTGCATCTCTACAGAGGAGTAAGACTCCCACTACCACAATGAATGTCCTGGATATGACACTAAACAATCTGATAGTGAGGTTCCAGTAATGCTGGAACTTTGGGGAATGCAGAGTACCTATTCATTGCCAAATCCACTCTGGGTCAAATAGAACTAAACTGCGTACTTATGCTAAACTGAATTGTTTGAAATAGAACTGTTTTAACATTTAACTGTGTGTAAACAAAAACTATACTTATACTAAACTGAATTATTTGAAATAGAAATTTAACTGTTTTTATGCTAAATTGAACTGTTTGAAATAGAACTGTTTGTTTGTATAAAAATGGATTTGGCATTAAATAACCTACAAAGGTTGATATGCCATAAAACCCAAACAATCAATAGCATGAAACTCTAAGTTGTGAGATTCGATCCTGTTTTATTATCATCATATTCTGTACTTAAAATATTTTCTGATATTACACCGCATTTTCATATGTCCCTGTATGCATCGTCAAGTGGCATTGCTAGCACAAATTTCCCTGACTCTCTCTCCGGTCACTATAATCCATCATTCCCAGCAGGTCTTCCAGTCTGTATTTTATGTCTGTACAGATTTGTTGAGGGTAGGTTCTTATTGGCAGCCAACACTGGCATGTCTGTGGGAAGGGTTCCATAAGAGAACATCACGTATGAGTTCATCCTTGTTTCTCCAGCAGTGTCCTGCATGTCTTCTTCGTCTTACTTCAATTGTTTGTGAGATGGGAGGTAAGTAGCTGTACAGCTGTTGTTTTGTGGGGTGTTGCTTCTAGGATTTGTTGAATATAGCTTGTAGCATTCCCGTACCATCTAGCTTTTTCTCTACAAGTTTTGTCAGCGTCCATGTGGTGCATCCATACAGTAGTATTGACATAACTGCTACATGGAAGAAATCCCTTTTTTATCGGACAGGTCAGACTTCCATATGATTGATAGCAGCAGCCCACACTTCACTAGTTGCATATATGAGTGTGTGTGTGTGTGTGTGTGTGTGTGTATATATATATATACACACACACACGTGTATGTGTGAATTTGTATATATTAGTGTGTGTGTGTGTGTGTGTGTGTGTGTGTGTTGGTATATATGTATTTGTATGGGGGGGTGCGTATATGTGTGTGTGTGTGATGGTATATATGGTGTGTATGTGATATATATATGTGTGTGTGTGTGTGTGATGGTATACCTGTATTTGTATGGGTGTGTGTGTGTGTATATATATATATATATATATATATATATATATATATATATATATATAGGTGTGCGTGTGATGGTATATATGTATTTGTATGTGTGTGTGTGTGATGATATATATAATTTGTGTGTGTGTGATTCTTAGAAAATGCAGAGTCAGCTGATTTACAATGAAAGGTTCTTAAAGGTAGAGTTTGATTGTCTTTGATCTCTTAATGTGCTGTTAAGTATTTATGAAAAAGAAATATAAAACAATAAATTTGTAGACTTTCTTTTACTGTCAGAAAATGTGTCCTTTAATTAACTTAATGTTAGATTTTCTAATAAAACACTAAAAGCAATTTCTCTTGTTTTTTACTTTTACGATTTCACTTCAATGTTGATGATTAGTATTTAAAAAAAGGAAAGGCAAAATGGTGTGTAAGTGTTTGTTATACATTAACTTGACATAGTGAACTTGATAAAACAAAAAGTGTTTTATGATATAAATGTCCATTTCTGTATACTAAATGTAACCTCCATTATGAAATTGATGGTTTCTTTGTTCAATGATATATCAACTTTGGTGTGTTTTTAATGCCTAAGTTTTCTTTTTTTTTGTTTTTTGTTTTTTATAGCATATCAACCTTTGTAGGTGATTTAATGCCAAATCCATTTTTATACATATAAACAGTTAAGGAGGTGCCTGTAGTGTAATGGTTATCGTCTTAGGAAATGGACACGGCGACACGAGTTCAAATCCTGGACAAGACTGATTGCATTTCACATAGCACTAATATCCTTGGGAAAGGTATGAATCCAATTATTCTCCCTCCAGCTATGGGTAAATAGTAGGGCAGACTGATTTCTTCCGCCTTGGTGAAGCAACTAGTCTAGGAGAAGGAAAACTCTGAATTCAAACCTGTTAAACTCCGTTTAAAAATTTACCTTGTGTCATATCTTGCCCGAGCGGAGGGGTTGGGTAAATAGGATATAAACAGTTCTATTTCAAAAAATTCAGTTCGTTATAAGGACTCTATTTTATTTAACCCACAAATTAGACTCTCTCAGGCGCTACCACTCCAAACCAGTATGGAACTGGAGACGATGGCAATAAAGGAGTACTTTGCTTTCCCCCACATCACTAGAGCCTCACCATCATATTGTTTAATGTCATATTTTGGACACTCATTAGGGGTGTCTTACCACTAGGCAGAGATGCAGTTGGTGTATTCTGCACTCCCTGACCCAGCCGACTGGGCCATTGTATTAAACAGAAATACTATGTAAATGTGCAAAGAATGTATCATTTACAAAAAAGTGTTTTTAAAGAAAGAAAAAAATTCAATTTAGCATAAGTCATTTATTTGAACTCAGTTTAAATGTTCTATTTGATCTATAGATAGGGCTCTATTAGGTGCTACTGCTCTGGGCCAGAGTGGAACTGGGAGTGATGGCAATAAAGGGGTATTTTGGCTTCCCCAAAGCATTACTGGAACTGATTGTTTAGTGTCATATATCCAGGACACTCATCGTGAGAGTCTTACTCCTCTTCAGAGCTGCAGTCTGTGTATTCTATAGTCCCAGCCAGCTGGTCCATTAATGCCAAAGCCATTCATTAGAAAAACAGTGGGGATAGTATTTAACCCATAGCTGGGTAGCTGTACATGGGGGAGGGGTTTCATACTTTTCCCAGGGGTATTAGTTCAAAAGTGAACATAATAAAGTGACTTGAGTTTGAACTCACTATGATATCAAAGTCAGTCATGTTAGACGCTGTGGAGACTCCTCCGTTATTGGGTAGAGGTGTGTTTGAAAAAAGGCTGCTCAAATTTTTTAAATGATGTCCCCTCTCTCTCCCATGAGCAAATTTAATATTCCTTCCACACCCCAAATAAATCATTTGAATAACAGATTACAAAACACAACTAATTTACCAGTGTTTAATTCAATTTATGAGAAAAGAATCTGTAAATTATCAATGCAAACGTATATTTTTAATTCTTGAATTATTTTTGAATGGGAACGATCGATTTGGTGGGGATTTTATTTTGATTGTTATTTAAAAAGTTTTGCTTCATCTGGTGCACAGGCCTAACAGTATCTGGTGTTAAAGTAGTCACTCATCTCAATGCTGAACAGGCTAATCATTGCTTAACTTCAATGATCAATACATTTTTTATTGTTATTTACTATGTTTTGCTTCATCTGGTACACAGGCCTAACAGTATCTGGTGTTAAAGTGGTCACCCATATCAATACTGAACAGGCTAATCATTGCTTAATTTTAATGATCAATACATTTTTTTTATTGTTATTTACTAAGTTTTGCTTCATCTGGTGCACAGCCCTTACAATATTTGCTGTTAATGTGGTCACCCATCTCAGTACTGAACAGGCTAAGCATTGCTTAACTTAAATGATCAATACTCTTTTGTTTCTTTTAATAAGGTTTCCTTATTTACAGTAACTGCTGTTCATAAAGAGCCTGTTTGTTTACATCAGGACTTCTCATTGTCCAGTCAGCTGGGGATGTAGAATATAGAAAATAAACTCATTTGTTTGAATATTTCATCATTTTTTAGGTGTTTTTTTGAGCCTTAAGTCATTGTCTTTACACTTGGTTCAATGTAAGACAATAAATTATAGCAAATAGATAACAAATAAAATACCCTTTAAATATAAATGAATATTCTAAACTTAAATAAAACCAACTCTACATCCTTTATTTTTCAACCCATATGTAGTATGACTAGGTACTGCTTAGAAATCATTATCCTAATCTTTAATAAAAGTGATTCAAAATCATTTATTTTTAATAATGACCATCTTACAACCTGTATGTCATGTGGCTGATTACTGCTTAGGAATAATTATCTTAAATTTTAATAGCACATTTATATTGCATCATACACGTGAATGTTTTCTATTTTTAATGATGATGAAATATTTTTTTCTATTTTAAATCATGATGAAATGCCGAAACATAGTGGAATTTGTGGGGAGCTTAAGATTGTGAATGTTCCGTCAGACAAAATTTAAAACATTTTTATCTGAAAAATTTTTTTTTTTTTTCTTAACACAATAAATTGATGTTTGATATATAAAAAAAAAAATTATTTTAATTAAAAGAAAAATCAACCGGGAAGTTTTTATTAATTTCAATTCATCTTTACATGAATCTAATTTCATAGAACCCGGGATTTTTTTACATTGTCTTTTTGCTATGTTTATTGATACTTGAAGTTTGAATTTAGTCATACATTCATATATATATATATATATATATATATATATATATATATATATATAGTCATCTACAGGCAGATCTTTTTCGTTCTATTAGAACTCACCAGTGTGGCTAGACAGTAGCTTCCCGTAGCTGGGATCGAAACCCGGTTGACTCGAATACCAAGCCAAAGCCTCTAAGCATTCAGCTTCGAGGGGCCATTAGCTGCGAAGTAAATTTTAAACGGTTATGAATCACAATTACTATTGTTTACATACATCCGTTCAACGGCTGCCAAGACCTCAATTCATATATGAAGAGGCTTGCAATGAACGCTAATGGCAACACGATTACTTCTTCGCCAGAGAACTCAACCATACGGGGGTAGGGAGCATATATATATATATATATATATATATATATATATATATATATATATATATATAGTATTATTCAGTCCAGTTAAACTGGAGTTGGGAGTAATTCATCAGGACAAAAAAACATTCAACAGTGAACATTTAAATTTTCCTGGTAAAGAGCTCAATGTAATTGACATTACAGAACAATAATTTCTTAAAGTTATTTTATTTAAATTAGTATTAAATCTGGGGTTTTACGTCGAAAAGTAATTAGAATTTAAAAAATAAAAGTTAAAAAAATTGTTTTACTATAATTCCAACCGGCAATAAAATTTAAAAAAAACAGAAGTGGGCTAAATGAGGAGAAAACTCTTCACCCCTCTTCTATCCCCTCCCACCCTTCTTTCCTGTGTCTACTCTGAATTATTTTATCCATAAGATCTGAAGAAGTCCTGTTAATCTTTTTTTCATGTTTTTGATTTATATCAAAAACACATAACAGGATGGAAATAAATCTATAATCCTAATGTGACCAGTTTTGTTTTTTTTTAAAGAAAATATATATAGAGAGAGAGAGAGAGGGAGAGAGAGCAGAGGTTTATGGTTCTCATTAACTTACTTGGTGAGTTAATGGAGGACGAAATTTTGCAGTATTATGAAAGAGTGGAATGCATAAAGCATGAAACCCAGGGTCACAGACGCCACCATGTAATATACACATATATATATATATATAGTCATTCATAGACAGTTTCGTTGTATCACAACTCTTCAGTGTGGCTAGACACGCAGTATGCTTCAAGCTGGGATCAAAATCTGCCTAATTTTACACTAGGCTTGGTATCTAATTGCTCAGGAATTATAACGCATTTGTATTAGCTTTTGTTTGTTTATATTTTGCGCTATCAGATACCAGAGTGCTCAATTCATTGGGAGAGATTATAGTTGATGCTCATGGAGAAGTGGTTATTGTTAGAGGAAATGGCCACAACTAACAGAACTTAAGTTTTCATTCCATATATTGCTCATACACTTGGTAAAGTTTAGCATCCGACTATACTTCCTCCAGCTTTGGGTAAATAGTAGGGCAGACTGCACTCTCCAACCTCAGTATGACAACTGGTTTAGAGAAAGAAAACTAAAATTCAAACCTTTTAAACACAGCTAAAAAAAAAGTTGACCTTGTGTCACATTTTGCTATACAGAGGGGTTGGTAAAATACATACAAGGGTTGGTTGAAAAGTTTTTGTAGTGATGTCATATCTGTTGTTGATGACTTTTTGACCAATGGGGATCCAAGCAGTGGAACATCAATGATTGGTTTCTTTGTTTATTGGTATGTCAATGTCTGTGGGTTATCTAAAGCTAGCCCACTCAGCTGGGGCTGTAGAATACATCAAGTGCATCTCTGCAGTGGCATAAGACCCCCACCCCACCCCAAACAAGTGTCCTGGATATGACATTAAACAATTTGATGGCGAGGCTCTAGCCCTAGAGACTTGGGGAATGTGGAGTACCCCTTCATTGCCATTGTTCCAGGGTCCACTCTAGCTCTGAGTGGTAGCACCTGATAGGGTCCTATCTATGGATCAAATAAACTATCTGACATTAGTGCAAACAAATGACTAAGGCTAAACTGAATAGAACTGCTTGATTATTTAACTGTGTGTAAACAAATGACTGATGTTTAATTGAATTGTTCGTGATACATAGCAATACTAGGAAACATTTAATTGTGTGCCAAAAAAATGAGCTCAGGCTTGTTTAAAAATGTTATCAACAAAATAATTACTAATCATATATTTAATATTTATGTATTAACAGGATTTTGCTTTAAATAATCTACAATGGTTGTTATGCCATAAAACCCAACCAAACCAAATCCTATATATTTAATATTTATGTATTAACAGGATTTTGCTTTAAAAAACCTACAATGGTTGATATGACATAAAACCAAACCAAACCAAATCATATATATTTGATACATATGTATAAAGAGGATTTGGCATTAAATAACCTACTATGGTTGATATGCCATAAAACTCAACCAAACCAAATCCTATATATTTAATATAGATGTAGAAAGAAGATTTTGCATCAAATATCCTACAATGGTTGATATGCCATAAAACCAAACCTAGGTTATTAGTGCTGTGTGGTATGCAAAGAGCTTTGTTCAGGATTTGAACCTGGGTGATAACTGTAATGAGAAGGACACCTTTTTACACACCCACACACGTGTGCACGCGCGAAGATCAACAAATTGAAAAAACCTTCAATTTCTGTCAAAACAGACTCGTACAACAAAACCTTTTAAATGATGAGATCTAATCCACACCCTTTTTTTTTTTTTTTTTTTTTTTTTTTTTTTTAATTTAATTAACACAGCCAGCTATATGTTGATTGTCACAAATAGAGGAGATGCGTGTGCTGTTAAAATTGACCTTGTGTCAAACATACAAATAGAGGAAAGCAGAGTTTAACAGGTTTCAATTTAGTCTTCCTTCTCATATGTTGATTGCCTAACAAAGGCTAAAAAGCTCAGTCTGCCTTACTATTTACTATATATACCTTTCCCAAGAGTATCAGTGTTATTTGAAATGTAATTGGCCTTGTCTAGGATTTGAACTTATGTCACCATGTCCATTTCCTATGTCTAAAGCCCCATAGGCACCTCCTCCAATCAACATAGAGCTGGCTGTGTTAATTTTTAAAAAATGTGTGGATTAGACCTCATCATTTGAAAGCTTTTGTTCTATGTGTCTGTTTTGCCAGAAATTGGAGACTTTTTTCTATTTGTTGAGCTTCAGTGACCTTAAATGACCTTGCAGGTCATTCTGTCATTTACTGACCTTTGCTTTTAGTATAAGGTCAGGAATATGGGGCACCTTTTGATAATCCAAATGATTAGCTATATATATATATATATATATATATATATATGACCGTCCCAGGACTTCTTCAGATCTTATGGATAAAATAATTCAGAATAGACTCCCAACACTGGTTTAACTGGACCAAATAATACTTACTGTATCTATTCTGAATTATTTTATCCATAAGATCTGAAGATAATTTTTTTTTTGTGTTTTTTGATTTTATCAAAAACACATAACAGGATGGAAATAAATTTATAATCCTAATGTGACCAGTTTTGTTGTTTTCTTAAAGAAATTATTGCTCTGTAATGTCAGTTACATTGAGCTCTTTACCAGGAAAATTTAAATGTTCACTGTTGAATGGTTTTTTTTTTTGTCCTAATGGAATTACTCCCAACTCCAGTTTAACTAATATATATATATAGTCATCCACAGGCAGATCTGTTTCATTCTATCTGAACTCATCAGTGTGGCTAGACATACTAGCTTTATTGTGTGTGTGTGTGTGTGTATATATATATATATATATATATATATATATATACACACACACTAATATGCCTTGGCATTAAATAACCTATAGAGGTTGATATGCCATTAAACCCAACCAACCAACCAACCAACTAATATGCCAACTCACTGGGCCATCAACTAATCACTGTCCAGGGAATGGACTTGGCCACCTTCGAATAGTGGAATGTCTCAATGTCCATATTGACTTTATTGCTACTGAGCTTTACGAACGAATTCCAACGGTGAAGGTGACAAATCTCACTCGACTATGAGGTGCTAACCTCACCTATTACTCACTGATTTAACCTCTATGGCTTGGAGCTCAACCATTGAATCGATGCTGTTAGGCCTGCCTGACCTTGCTTGAGGGTTGAGGTTCTTGCAATGTGAGCAATATTTCTGAAACCATCTGATTACTATATTGTGATCGACTGCACCTTCACTTTTTACACAACAAATGTTTTTTGGTAGCTTCTGTAGCACTTGGAATTTATGAAGCATAATTTTTCAAATTAAACAATATTGAACAATCATTTGTGCGGCTTTAGAATCACACACGGTAAAGCAATGCACATGTCAGCACACCAACTACCACACTACTACCAACCACAGCTTTAACTGCTTTGGTTATGTAACATATGGGTTGGATTGGTTTCTTTATTTAATGGTATATCAACTCTTTGTAGGTTATTTAATTATATTTACCCAACCTCTCCGCTCGGGCAAGATATGACACAAGGTCAATGATTTTAAGCAGAGTTTAACAGGTTTGAATTCAGAGTTTTCTTTCTCCTAGACTAGTTGCCTCACCAAGGCTGAAGAAAATAGTCTGCCCTACTATTTACCCATAGCTGGAGGGAGAATAATTGGATTCATACCTTTCCCAAGGGTATTAGTGCTATGTTAAATGCAATCATTCTTGTCCAGGATTTGAACTTGTCACCGTGTCCATTCCCTACGACGATAACCATTACACCACGGGCACCTCCGTAGGTTATTTAATGCCAAAGCCATTCTCCTAGAAGAACAGTAGTGATACTATTTAACCCATAGCTGGGAGGATAAGAGGGTTCATATCTTTCCCAAGGGTATTTGCCCGAGAGTGAATGTGATAGCGCGACTGGAGTACGAACTCGCTTACTACGATTCCGTAGGCCATTGCTTTAACCATTACACCACAAGGACACCCCCTGAACTGCAAACTAGTATATAAAATATTGCAAAACTTTTGAGTCGCCCTAGTTGTTAAATCAGAACACTTTATGAGCAAATTTATTTTGAAACCTGATGTCAATTTCAGATAATTGGGATTTTCTCTTTGGTTTTGATCCTTGAACATACACACACACACACACACACACACACACATGCAGACAATATTCCCCCCCCCCCCGAATCAGAATTATAACACTGTTAACCAACCAGTCACCTGATTGCCTTAGAGAGGATTATTCACTTATATAATTTATGTAAATAGAATATCTGTCTTAGGTATATTTTTTTGGCAGACACAACAGAATATCCTGTTCATCATCACAATCTGCTTATGTCTGTCAGCCAACCTTTCTGCCTACTGTCTAATAATCTATTCTAGTCCTTATTATCTCTTTAAAACCTCCATTGAACTGGTCTGTCTGTATGTCTTTGTTGTTTTGCACAATAAAACTCCCAATACTCAGATTGCAAATTTTAGAAGCAATTAAAGATAAACATATTTTTAAAATCCTTTCTTTTTTTTTCTTTTTCTTTATGAGAGATGGAGTTGAAAAAGAAAATTTAGAAATATATTGTAGCATATGTTTTTCTCTTTTCACAGTCAGTAGATGGCGGCTTTTGTTTCAGGAGAGTAAATTTGTAGGGTAAAAAAAATGAAGTAAATTCCTAACTAAAAATTCATATCTACCAGTATATCTAAGCTATTCATTTAGGTAGACCTATTGGGGGTAGAGAAATAATTTATCTACACAGTTAATGCTTAAAGCTATATATATATATATATACACACACACACTACACCTCGGTGTAGTACCCTATTAAAAGGGGGCCCTCTGGTCGCCCTTGACTACGGTTGCCAACTTTATTTATTTTACTTATATATATCATCATCATCATCATGTCGCGCCGCCTGCGCGGATATCCCTGACCGTCTCTCGCCATTTCTCCCTATCATTCATCGCCTCCGGCAGGTCTTCAGGGTTACATCCCGTGTCCTCACACAGCTGCTGTATGTAGGTTCGTGCTGGTCGTCCCACTCTTGCACATCCATGTGTGGGGGGTCCACAGGAGTACATCGCTTATGAGGGGGGGGGAGATATTCAGCGGATGTATTTATTTATCATTTATTTATTTAACTGTCTTTAAAGCAATGTTAATATGTAATTTTATGTCTCATCAGAAAAATTATTTTTAGATAAAAAAAATTAAACTGTTCTTAATGTTAATATTCTATTATTGCTCTGTTTCAAAAGAGGTGTGCCTGCGGGCGGGCGGGCGGGCGGGCGTGTGGAATGAAATTTGATAGTATATTTAAGAACCTGGATTTTCAAACTCTTATTTTCTAATTAACTCTTTATCTCTCACACATACATGCACATGTATACCCTCTGCACCCACACACACACACAGATTTTGTACAATGTTACACCTGTATGTGTGTTTTAGGTTTGATTTTATGGCATATCAACCATTGTAGGTTATTTAATGCCAAATCCTCTTTTTTATATATATATATATATAAGTAAAGCGAAGTTGGTGACTGTAGTCGAGGTTGACCCGAAGGCTCTCTTTTCAGTTGCTACTACACTGAGGTGTATGGGAGGGCGCTACTCCTTTCCCTGGCTCCACTTTACCCTTGATACGTACCTTATAATACTGAGTGTTAAGCAAGTAGGCATCAAGTAGCATTTTTTGAGTCTTTGGTATGACTCGACCTGGGATTGAACCCTAGTCTCCCGGATCATTGGCGAACACGCTACCCATTAGGCCAATGAGCCAGTCTTATATATATGATTTGTCAACACATTTTGCAGATAATATTCTTAGATGAGCCTGAGCTCTTTTTTGCACACAGTTAAATGGTTTCAAGTATTCCTATATAACAGTCACAATTTAACATCAGTCTTTCGTTTGCACACATAGTTTGTTCTAGATGATCCATAGATAGGACCCTATCAGGTGCTACCACTCCAGGTCTGGGTGGACCTGGGAGCAATGGCAATGAAGAGGTACTCCACGTTCCTCAAATTTCTGAGGCTGACATCTCACCAGCAGATTGTTTAATGCCATATCCAGGACACTTATTGACAGTGGGGTACCCTTCTGAAGAGATGCAGTCAGTGTATTCTACAGCCCCAGCCAACTGAGTGTTGTGTGTGTGTATATATATATATATATATATATATATATATATATAATGTGTGTGTGTGTGTGTGGTAGAGTTTGGTGAATCTGACAAGATGATGAAAATAAATGGAAAAGTGGATAAATCAGACATTTAGACTGAAATGTTACCACTAAACCCTTTGTTTGATTTATCCACTTATTCTCATTATATAGACACACACTCACACTGTATATAGACATATCTATATATATATATATATATATATATATATACTCAAACTGTATATAGATGTATATACACACACGTTCTCACTGTATATAGACATCCATATACGTATGCGCGCCCACACACACACACACATATATATATATATATATACACACACACACTCTCACTGTATATAGACATCCATATATGTATGCACACACACACACACACACACACACACATATATATATATATATATATATATATATATATATATATATTTTCACACCCTCACACTGTATATAGACAATATATATATATACACACACACACACACTGTATGTAGATATCTATGTGTATATGTATACACAAATACACCTGTATTGATCTATTGATTTAAAATTGTAAAATTTTTTCTTAATTGATTTTTGAAGACACTTGTTTGTTCTGACTTCTTTTCATAATGTTCGTAATTTTTTCTCACAAAATTATTATTCACGTAACAGTCGAGCCACAAGTTTGAACCTAAAAATCATCTTTTCAAAATTTAACTTCTACATAAAAATATACAGTATTTCCTATGTCCATTTATAATTCATACATTTCTATATAAATTTTATCTACTAGATGTTTCAATCATTATGGGACAAATGGAAAATTTTATTTTCTCTGTCCAACAATAGTTGATACATTTGTATATGAATTTTATCTACTGAATGCTACAATCATTTTAGTACAGAGTATTTTAACATCACTGTCCCATAATAATTGATACATTTCTATGTAAATTTTATCCTCTAAATGTATAAAATTATGGAACAGATGAAGTATTTTAATATTTCTGTCTCATAATAGTTGATACATTTGTATATCAATTTTATTTGCTAAATGTTAAACTCATTATGGGACAAAAGAAAATTTTCTCCCCATCCCATAATGTTTGATATATTTGTATATAAATCTTATACATTGAAATGTTATATTCATTATGGGACAGAATATTTTAATCTATACACTATAATTTATACGCTAAATGTTACTATCTTATTGAGACTGAGTATTTTGATTTGTCCCATAATAGTCGATACATTTTTTATCAATTTTATTTACTAAATGTTACATTCATTATGGGACAAATGGAAAATTTTATTATCTCTGTCCCATAATAGTTGCTACATTTGCATACAAATTTCCAAAGCTAAATTAATTCCAAATAATTATGAGATTGAGGTTGACTATTTTAAAGACATTTAAAACGACGCAATCGATGCAACCTTTTAAATGCTCTCCAAATTGTAAGCCCTTTGCCTGAAAACAAGAGTGATGAGGATATTGGTCTGAATACCAGAAATTCCTTTTGTGACAAATATCGAACAGTGTTCCACATCATCCTCTTAGGATTGTGACATCGTTTCCCTGTCCTCCGAATCACCTCTGGCATTCTTAACTGTACTGCTCATACGCCCCCCCCCCTTCTTTCAACTGCATCATCATTGGTGGTGGTGGTTGGAGAGAGGCAGTGCTGGTGGTGGAGATCTTTGTTAATCAGGGGTATTTTATTAAACAGTCAAAAACAAAATAATTCTAATGAGTTGTCAGCAAACGTTTCCTCATAAATTTGTCATCATCATTTGAAAGGATTGTTTTTCTATTGATAATAGTTTGAGATTTGTAAAAATTTTTTTTTTTTTTTTTTTTTAATTTTATTTGAGGAGAGGGAGCTCCCTCCTCAGTTGTTAGGAATCTTTAAATTGTTCTTTCTTTTCTTCTTTCTTTTTTTCTTGCTCCATCCACTCCTGTTGGTTCATTGATAGTTTCTCCTTCCATCTATTTTTTTTTTCTTTTTTTAAACTTTTTTTACTACCTTTCTTAGTTCATTTAGTTCTTTGATGCAAACATGCTGGGTTGTTGCTTTAACAAATATACGTGCATATTTATATATATATATATATATATATATACACACACACACACAGGTCTATTCTTTGTTTCTTACCTTACACACTGAGCTGTTCTCTCTCTCTCTCTCTCGCACACACATACACAAGATATTTTTCTCTCTCTCTCCCTTACATTTACTCTTGGCTGCTCTCTCTCTCTTACACTGGGCTGCTTCCTCTCACACATACCCACTCACACTGGGCTTCTCTCTCTTTCTCTCTCATACACATACACTGGGCTGCTCTCTCTCTCTCTCTCTCTCTCATGCACATATTTACTCTGGGCTACTGTTTCTCTCTCTCTCTCTCTCTCTCTCTCACACTGGGCTGCTTCCTCTCACACATACTCACACTGGGCTTCTCTCTCTCTCTCATACACACACACTGCTCTGCTCTCTCTCACACACAAAATATCTGGATAAAAAAAAATAAATATCTAACAGAATGGGGAAGAAATAAGGCATAAAAACTAATTTGGTGAAGTGTTTATGACGTTTCACTCTATATGAGCTTCAGCAGATAATGAATCAAATATCAACTAAAATGTCATCATGAATATATTAACACTAAGCCAAATTGTTTTTGTAATTTTTCTTTATATATATATATATATATATATATATATATATGACCTTGTGTTTATATAATGGTTCTAATTCTCTGGTATTAGTTTTATTCATTGTTTTGTCTTTACACGGACATAAGGACTGGATTTTCAATCTCTCTCTCTCATTTTTATTGTTCTTCCACTCATTTTTTTTTTCTTTTTACCTCCTCTTTATTGTTGAGGGGATTTAGAATATGCCAACTACATTCTCCTCAGAGAGTAAGACTCCTCTTCCCCACCAAAAAGAATGTTCAGAGTATGACACTGAACTTCATTCGGTGGTGAGACTCCAGTTCTGGATCTCTAGGGAGTATGAAGTACGCATCTATTGCTATTACTCCCAGGTCCACTCTGATATCAGAGCAGTAGTACCTGTTAGGGTCCCATCTATGAATCAAATAGATCTGTTTAAAAATGAATAGGAATACTTCTTAACTATAAAACTATGCAAACGAAATATTAGTTCGTAGAAATGGTTACTTGAGATCATATAATTGTATATAAATTATTAGTATTGGATAGGAATACTTGAAACCATGTAATTTTAAATTGTTTGTATTAAATAGAACATAGTGATAAATAATAATTCTTTTTTAAAAAAAAGTAAGCTGTGACGACAGGAAAAAAAATTCAGTTACTTGAAATCATATATATATATATATATATATATATGTGTGTGTGTATGTGTGTGCAAACAAATGATTATTATTATCAAATCTGAATGATTATTTGAAACTATACAACTGTGTGCAAATTGTATTAGATTAGAATACCTGAACACATGGTTTCAAGTATTCCTATCCAATACATATAATTTATGTATATGTTTGCCAATGGTCCAGGTGACCTGGGTTCAATCCCAGGTTGCGTCATACCAAAGACTTTAAAAACGGTACTGGATACCTCCTTGCTTAACACTCAGCAATATAAGGTATGTATCAAGGGTAAAGTGGAGCAATCCAGGGAAAGGAGTAGCGCCCTCCCCTACACTTCTTAATTATGTTTTCAAGTAATTATTCTTAATTGATAATAATAATTTGTTTGCATATAATTAAATATAATCATTGTTATTAGGAATGCTTAAAACCATATTTGGATTGCGGAATTGTATTGAGCGAGTTCGAACTCCAGTCGCGCTATTACGTTCACTTTCGGACAAATACCCTTGGGAAAGGTATGAGCCTCCTTATCCTCCCAGCTATTGGTTAAATAGTACCACTGCTGTTCTTCTCGAAGGATAGGTTTGGCATTAAATAACCCACGAAGGTTGATATGCCATTAAACAAAGAAACCAAACCTAAAACCATATTGACAAATTTTAATTTTTGAAAATAACAGCAGTGAAACTTTGAAAATATAAATGGT
>CAUZXS010003738.1:117500-142500 GCA_963585895.1 Sepioteuthis lessoniana
ATAACTTAAAATAGAAATCTTTTTGACAATTAAAGTGTATTCATGCTAAACTGAATTGTCTGAAATAGAACTGATTATTTAAATAAAAATGGATTTGGCATTAAATAACCTACAAAGGTTGATATGCCATAAAAACAACCAACCAACCAATCTGACTCGCAGTGTTACTATGTGTTATGAATCTCAAATCTGTTTAAAATAAACATATTCAAAAAGAAAAAAATATAAGGTGTAGTGGCTAAAAAAAATATATGGTGTAGTGGGGAAAAAAATATGGTGTAGTGGCTAAAAAAATATATGGTGTAGTGGCTAAAAAAAATATAAGGTGTAGTGGCTAAAATGCTGGAAGTCAACATTGTAGTGAGTGAGTTCGAACTCCAGTCGCTTAATTACATTCACTTTTAAACTAATGCCCTTGGGAAATGTATGAATCTCCTTATCCCCCTATTATGGGTTAAATAGTATTATTGCTGTTCTTCTACAAGGATGGATTTGGCATTAGATAACTCATGAAGGTTTATATGCCATTAAGAAAAGAAACCAAACTAAACAAAAAATGGGGGTGTCTTCATGGTGTTATGGTTAAAGCGATGGACTGTGGACTCGTAGTAAACAAAAATGTAAATATGAATGCAATTTTCTAAACTCTAAGCATAAAACAATCCCAGACTGGTTGACATGCCATTAAAATCAGTCAAATCTGACTGCAAAATTGCCTAAGTTATTTAATTTATTGAAGTTATTGAAGTGGGTTTTCTGGCTTCACTCCAGTGAATTTTCATTTTTATTTGATTATATTCATTTCCTGTTTATATCATATTCACCTGAATAGAACAAGTGATTCAAGAAGGATTTACCCTCCCAAAAGGCTTTGCTGTACCCTGAACTTGTTGGAAGAAGTGGGTTCATACCTTTCCTAAAGGCACAAATATGATTAAAATGAATACAGACATGTTCCACTGGAATTCGAACCCTGTTTAAAGATGACTATGTCCTGTGATTCATTACATCAATTCGATACACACACACACACACACACACACCATGACCTTGAACTCTGATTGTACAACAAAAAACAATTTTTGTATACAATTTCTCTCCCTCTGTAAAATCGCACCGCGCTCAGCTCAGCTCCGACCCTCATCCTAGTATGCAGGGTTGGTAGGTCTGAATTAACGGAAATAGAGAACTGAAAGTTTTTTATTTTTTAAAGTAGTGACTTTGTAGTGAAAGTGGCCCAATATTTTTTTTACCAATTGATATGTGTTTTCACAGGAAAAAGCATTTTTTAATTTTGAATTCCATCTGGTCTAAACTCGTTCTTTGGGATTTGGGATCTTATTAATCAATAAACTCTTTCTGTGTAATATACTGGGTGATTGATAAGTAAATTGCTATTTAAAAAAAAAATTTTTTTCTTTCTTAACTATATCACAATATATAAATATATATTTCAAAATTGTGTTGTTTTTTCAATCACCCAGTGTGTGTGTGTGTGTGTGTGTGTGTGTGCATATATATATATATATATATATATATATATATGTTTGGTTTCTTTTGTTTAATGGCATATGAGTCTTGGTGGGTTATTTAATGCTAAAGCCATGTTTGTTGGACAGTAGTGATACTATTTAACCTACAGCTGGGGGGTATACATGAGTAAAGGTAGTTGATGTCAAAGTGGGGAAGAGAAAAAACCCCAAAAATAGGGTGGGGAGAGGAAAAGTCAACCTGGAGGGATTAGTATGGTTTTCTTATATGTACTGGCCCATTTGCATAGTGGGTAGAGTGTTCACAAATGGTCCTGGAGACCGGGGTTCAATTTCAGGTCGAGTCATACCAAAGACAAGACTCAAAAAATGGTGTTTAATGCTTCCTTTCTTAACACTCAGTATTATGCGGTATGGATCAAGGGTAAGTGGATTCATCCAGGGAAAGAAGTAGCACCCTCACCTACACCTCGGTGTAGTAGCTATTGAAAAGGGAACCTTTGGGTCACCATAGATTACAGTTACCAACTTATATATATAGTCAGCTATGGTTTGAATAGTACTGTTCTTCTAGTAAGATAGCTTTAGCATTAAATAACCCCCAGTATATGGCCCAATTCACCTGGTCTGGAGTCCCTTGTGCAGAGCATATGGGCAAGTAATTTTTACAGACAAGACCTCCATTCTGAGTCATTGGTTCTGAGCACTTCCAATCCCTCTTTAGCACTGACCATGTCATCTAGGACCCAGCAGTTCTCCACATCCCCCAGCATATATTCAAAGCAGAATTGGATGAACTACCCTCTCTAAAAGAATTTACCAAAGCCATAGAACTGTTGAGGAGTGGCAAGGCAGTGGGAGTAGACAGGATTCCACCAGAGCTCTGGAAAGATGGAGAACCAGCATTTCTCAGTTAGCTCCACAAACTCCTTTGTTGTTGGGAGCAGGGCAAACTTCCAAGTGATCTCTGCGATTCAGTCATCATCACTTTGTACAAAAACAAGGGAGAAAAGTCAGATTGCTCCAACTATTGGGAGATCCCTTTGCTCTCCATCGCAGGAAAAATCCTTGCTTGTGTGCTCCTAAACAGATTGGTTTGGTTTGGTTTCTTTGTTTAATGGCATATCAACTCTTTTTAGGTTATTTAATGCCAAAGCCATTCTCCTAGAAGAATAGTAGTGGTACTATTTAACCCATAGCTGGGAGGATAAGGGGGTTCATAACTTTCCCAACGGTATTTGCCCGAAAGTGAACGTAATAGCGCGACTGGAGTACAAACTCGCGTACTACAATTCCACAGTCCATCGCTTTAAACAGATTGGTACCCACCATCGCTGAAGACCATCTACCAGAAACTCAGTGTGGGATTAACTTTTTGAAGGGCATTAGTCCAAAAGTAAATGCAATATTGCAACTGTAGTTTGAACTCTCTCATTACGATGTCCTTATAGAAAAACAGTGTTGGTACCCATAGTCAGAGGGGAGAGATAAAGAGGTTCTTACCTTTTTGAAGGGCATTATAGCAAAAGTAAATGCAATATTGCAACTGGAAATTGAAGTCGCTTATTATGATGTTGCAATCAAGCATGTTTGCCACTATCCCCCATTCAAAATTTGATCACACTTGCCAGATTGGGAGAGTGGAGACCAGCATCGAGAAAATCAAGAAGCGAACAAGTTGTTATAACCCGATTGCGAATTGGTCATACAAGGCTTACTCACTCTTTCATTTTGAAACAGGAACCACAACCACAGTGTTTGACCTGCCAGACAACTTGCACGGTTAAACACATTCTTATAGAATGTAGAGCTTTTGCTGCTATCAGAAAGCAATTTTTCAAAGTAAATAGCTTAACCGATCTGTTTGAGAATGTCAAAATAGATTATGTTCTATCCTTCTTGAGAGAGACAGAGTTGTACCAAAAAATATGACAACTTAAAACTGGTTAATCTTGTGCAAACAAATGAAATCCTGGTTATAGAAAATTTTACCTACCTAAGTATTCATTTTGAAATCTTTGGTTGAATATGTTTGTAAATATAGACAGAATTCGGTGTTAAATGACCTACAAGTGTTGATATGCCATAAAACCCAAACAACCAACCACACTGCCAGACACATTTGAAAAGGTAGTTGATTTACTATTTATAGCTCAAACTGGCAACTAAAGTTGTAAGTCACTGTACAAAACCAGATAGGAGTTAGATTCAGTTATCAGGTAGCTTGATTCACTATTTGTAGCCTCAACTGGCAACTGGGGTAGTTGTAAGTCTAGTAAATCTGGTTGGGACATGGGATAGCCTGTCATTCCCCCACTCACCCACCATCATAATAGACATGTTGGTCTTGTCTGGGAAGAATGGAACCCAGGTTTTTAGGTCAGATGTCAAGGTTCCCTCTCAAAATAGTCATTACAGTACATCAAACCACACGTTTTTCTATAGCTCATAATGTATGACCTTGTGTACTTGTAACAACAGATATATAATAGCTTGTTGTTGATATTGTATCACAGGTAGGCTTTGAAAAAAGAAAAGGTTTTGCCTGTTACAGTTTTTTAATATTAGAAATAAAATTTTCTTTTTATATAGAATAGCTCAAGGAAGAAAATTTCTGCTGTAATGTTTATAAAAATGGTGTGTGTCATACTTATATATTTAACATCCACATAAATGTAAGTTTTTTTGTCATGTTCACTTCTTTGTTACACAGACTGCATCTCTGCTGAGGGGTTAGACTCCCCCAACAAGTATCCTATGACCCAGTTGGCTGGGGATTGTAGAATACACTGACTGTATCTTTGCAGAGGGGTAAGACTCTTCCAATGAATGTCCTGAAATAGCACTAAACAATCTGATGGTGAGGCTCCAGTAATGCTGAAGCTTTGGGGAATGCAGAGTACCCCTTTATTGGAATCACTCCCAGGTCCACTCTGGCCTGAAGTGGTAGCACCTGATAGGGTTCCATCTATGGGTCAAATAGAACTAAACTGTGTACTTATGCTAAACTGAGTTGTTTGAAAAAGAACTGTTTATATGTATAAAAATGGATTTGGCATTAAATAACCTACAATGGTTGATATGCCATAAAACCAAACCAAACTTTTTTGTTACAGGACAAGAAGTTTTTTGTCATTATAATTCACCCAGCAGACATATTTCTTTAATCTCTCCTACAAACTACTAAAAAGATTGTTGCTGAGGTTGACACTAACTTGTATTTGGTAGCGAAGTTCCAATCCTGGAGCCCTCGGAATTGTTAAATACCTTTTCATTACCATTACTTCCAGGACCACTGATCTGGAGTGGTTGTACTTGTAAGGATCCCTTCTATGTGTTTATTAGATCTGTTTTAGAATTATTTATATGCGATAGGTATAAGTGAAACTATATAACTATGTGCAAACAAATGATTACATAAAATTATTAATGTTTGATTGGAATACTTGATCCATTTAAATGTGTGCTAATTAGGAATAGTTAGTTCAACTATGATTATTTACAAAATATTATTTGTATCATATAACAGTAAATTATTTGTATTTGATAGGAATACTTGAAACTATGAGTTCACTAAGGATTATTTTTATGATTAGTTAGTTGAAACCATACGATTGCTGGTAGATTATTAGTGTTACATGGGAAAATAACCATGTGAAAACAAATTACTATTATAAAGTGGGAATACTTAGAAATTATATTTATGATGGACTTTCACATCAAGCCTGACGAATGAGGGCTCAATAGTTCGGTTAAAAATATACTGTTGAACGACCTATACTAGCGATTTGTGTATAGTGGTGAAGGTTTGTGTAGAATCAGCCAAACTTCTTGGATAAGCTGATAGCAGAATGGCCTAGTCAGCTGGGGCTGCAGAATACACTGACTGCATCTCTGCAGAGGGGTAAGACTCTCCTAACAAGTGTCCTGATAATGACACTAAACACTCTGATGGTGAGGCTTCAGTAATGCTGGAGCTTTATGGAATGCAGAGTACCCCTTTATTGCCATCGCTCCCAGGTCCACTCTGGTCTGAAATGGTATTACATGATAGGGTCCTATTTATGGGTCAAATAGAATTAAACCATGTACTTATGCTAAACTGAATTATTTGAAATAGAACTGTTTTGATATTTAACTGTGTATAAGCAAAAAACTATACTTATACTGAACTGAATTGTTAGAAACTTTTATCAAAATGATTTTATTCTGCATTAAATGACCTGAAAAAGGGTTGGTATGCCATAAAACAACCAACCAACTTGATACAAGAATGGTACACCAATGTGCTACAGAGTCTCTTGAAGAACATTTTTCAGATTTTAAATTCAGAGTATGAACCCTCTTATTCTCCCAGTAACGGATTAAATGGTACCATCACTGTTCATCTACGACGATGATTTTGGCATTAAATATCTGACGATGGCTGGTTTGCCCTTAAACAAAGAAAACAAACTATCTATCTGCATACAGCATTTTCTCTTTTAAACATGTTTGAATAGAACTGACGCTTTTTTGTTTGCCTGTTCGATCTTCGATCCGTTTTCAAGTTTTTGTGCAAGTTGTTTGACTTCTGGATGGAATATATTCAGAAAGGCACCACATTTTTCCCAAAACTGCAAATTCCTGAAGCTTTCTATCTAAAGATTAACAAACCTTCCTCAAACAAGATCAACTTCAAATATAGCCGCCACATTTTTAAATGCTTTTAACACTTTTCCTGCAATTTCTTCCTCGTACCTTGAATAAGCTTCTTTTTTTCCATAAATTCCCTCCCACTTATTCTTCCTCCTATTCTTTATATAAATATATATATATATATATATAACCCGTTATTGCGTTTCTCATTTCATTATTTGTTCCCCTAAAGACAACTCTAGTGGAGATTGAAAATACTTGGGGGAAAAATACGGTGCCTTCCTGAATTGTTTCCATCCAGAAGTCAATCGTCTCCTATGAAGACTGTTCAAGTCTTTGTATGATCTGTTCATGATCAAAGATAAAATAGGGGATCAGGAAGAGTCTGTTCAATTTAATCTCTCTCTCTCTCTCTCTCTCACACACACAGAGCTATAGTTAAAGTAGAACACACTGTTTTGCTTCAATTGGCAACCAGTTTAGGAGAAGGATGATTCTGATTTAAAACCTAAAAGTGTAATCCCTAAGATAGTCTATTATCTTCAACTTCAATTCTGGTGGCGACACTGGTTCCAAACTCTCTCAGCTCTTGGAGAACATTAATGGAGAAACGCTGCATGGGCAACTGCTAATCTTCTAAAGAAAGACCCAAAGGTAGATCCATGATCTCTGGAAATGACGGATGACATTACCATTACATCGTGTCTGTTTTATGATCCATCTTTCTCTCTCTAAAAATGTAGACTAATCTCTTCCTCACCATCACCACCAAATGGGTTAGGTGAATGGTAAAGTAGGAACCGACTTGGGTTTGCAGACTTCTGAAGAAGAATCTGAAACTATGCCAAAGGAAATTCCTTAGAAAAAGAATTTCTTAATCCTTAAAAAATAAATTCAACTTGTGGCTTTTAACAACAAAAAACTAACTCATGGCACAGAAATTTAGTGATATCATTCCAAATTTCAAACTGCTGAAGTTAATGATCACAGACCTACTATCTTTTGTCAAATCTGTGAAAGCTAATTATCATTTCGTACCTTGAATTGATATCATTATAATGATTAGATATGTGCTATTAATTTTATCACATGATTTTGCGTTTTGCTCTATCATTAATCAAAATTTTAATATATTCGTTTGATAAATTCTTTTTGTCTTGATATCCCATGCATTTTTATAGTAAAATCATTTCTAATCATTGTAACAATCATTGGCCAATGCGTTTTTATAGTAAAAATCATTTCCAATGTGTTTTTATAGTAAAAATCATTTACAATGCAGTTTTTACAGTAAAAAATCACTTACAATGCAGTTTTTACAGTAAAAAATCATTTACAATGCAGTTTTATAGTAAAAATCATTTACAATGCAGTTTTTACAGTAAAAAATCATTTACAATGCATTTTTATAGTAAAAAAAAAAATTTCGAATGTATTTTTTTAAGAAAGGTCATTGACCTATGCGGTTTTTTTTTGGGGGGGGTCTTTTTTTAAGTAAAAATCATTAGCCTGTGCATTTTTAATGTAATATCCTTTCTTGCGCATTTTATAGAATAAAATCATTGGCCAATGATAAAAAAAGATTCTCTCTCTCTCACTCACTCTCTCTCACACACACACACACACACAACGAATAAGAAAATGTTCGTCTTCAACTGAATGTCATGCGGTAAAATGGCGGTTTAAATAACACGAAAGCTTTTTAGAGACTAGGGCGCGATTGTCAAACTTTTGGAACGTCGTCTTTATTTTATTTATTTATCTATTTATTTTTATTTATTTATTTATTTTATTTGTACGCCAAAATTTTCTCCTGACTGTAAAATTTAGCTCATTTTTTTTTTCCACACACACACGCACAAAAGTAACAATCCACTTTAAGCCACGTGATATTTACCGCTTTTGGCTTGACCCACACAATTATTGTTTAATAATATCGCTGCATTGTACTTGGGAAAGGAGGAAGGCGTCTGTTCTATGGAGACTTTACTTTTCTTTTCTCTCTCTCTCTCTCTCTCTCTCTCTCTCTCTCTCTCTCTCTCTGGCAACACCTGTCATCGTGCCTCTCCTACCCTGACTAAAGCTTTTCTCTTTACCGAGGTGGACCGGAGGGGGTGGATAAGAACACTGTTTATTTTTAAAAGCCTACTACATTTTTTTTGTTCGCTGTTCTATTAAGATTTTTCTCGTTTGTTTCACCTAGATATTTTAGTTCGTTTGAATTGTAGTGTAATTTCGATTCTCACTGGGTGCCGCATAGCTCTGGCCTTGTGCCATAACTAAGCAAAGCTTAGTAAATAACTAGTTTGGACACCTCACTGGGTGTAATGGCTAGCAAGCTAGATTAGCAGACTCTTAGTGAGTTCGATTCTCACTGAGTGCCATATAGTTCTGGTATTGTGCAACAACAAAGCTAAACTTAGTGAATGACACTAATAGGTTTTCTTAGGTCACCTTCTGTGGTGTAATGGTTAGCAAGTTGCAAATAATTTTTGGTGAGTTCGATTCTCACTGGGTGCCCTATATTTTGGCTTTGTGTCACATTCGAGCTAAGTTTTGTAAATAACTAAAACAAAATGGCGGCTTATACAGTGTATAATTTATTTTTCGACAGCCTGTTGAAGAGATCTCCCCCCCCCAAACACATATTTACAACTAGATTACTCTTAAATATGTTTGGTTTGTTTTAACAGCGATCCATGATTGAATTGATGCTTCTTTTCAGAAAGGAGTGAAATATCCAAATAAGTATTTTTTTATACAATAAAATCAGTGGATCATGGAGACTAGTTGAATCTGTTTACAATAGACCCCCCCCCCAATCTCTTGGTTGAGTAGTGTCCATTTTGTCCTTACCCAAAGAGTATCTTATTAATAAAAAAATGCCAAATATGTTTTTAGATTTGGTTGTGTGGTATATGAACAGAAAAGTCCATTATATGGACTTGTTGGAATAATTAGACCATGTTTTTGACTTGGTTTCTTTGGAAATGTTTCAAGCTCCTTTGATTTCAAAAAGGGGTGGGTCCCTGTGGCTTAGTGGTTAAAGCTCTGGACTGAACGTCATAGTAAGCGAATTCAAACGCCAGTTGCACTATTACATTCACTTTTGGACTAATGCCCTTGGGAAAATTATGGACTCCATTATCTCTCCACAGCTATGGGTTAAATAGGACCACTGCTGTTCTTTTACAAAGATGGCCTTAAAATAACCCACAAAGGTTGTTTTGCCATTAAACAAAGAACTCAAACCTAACTTCTTTATTTGACTTCTAAACTAGTTTTGGTATTATTTAAAAGGCTGAAGGACATATTGGCCAAAATGTTGTATAACAATAAAAACAAGGTCAATAGTCCAAATATTCAAAGTAATAACTATTATCAAGCTTCATCTAAGAAAAAGTAAAATATTTTTGTTTTAATTCATTTTTTATATGAAAAATGAAATTAATAAAATGATGAATAGTTAAATGTAAGACTTAGTATAAATGTAAGAGTTTGCGTTTCAACCGGTATAGTTTTTTTAGATTGAACTTTGCCTCCCGCACCGGTCACTTCCAAGTGGAAGGTACTATTTACCAACCCCTCCGCTCGGGCAGGATATGACACAAGGTCAATTTTTAAGCGGAGTTTAACAGGTTTTGAATTCAGAGTTTTCCTTCTCCTAGACTAGTTGCCTCACCAAGGCTGAAGAACCTAGTCCGTCCTACTATTTACCCATAGTTGGAGGGAGAATAAGGGGGTTCATACCTTTCCCAAGGGTATTTGCCCGAAAGTGAACGTAATAGCGCGACTGGAGTACGAACTCGCGTACTACGATTCCGCAGTTCATCGCTTTAACCATTACACCACGAGGACACCCCCAGTGGAAGGTGCGGGAGGAATTTCCACGAGGACACCCCCAGTGGAAGGTGCGGGAGGAATTTCCGGCCTGAACACCGGCTGGCGCGAATTCAGGCTTTTTCAAATTGATCAGCATGCGAGACTGATGTTTTTCTTTGTGGGTCACTAGCAAGGCAAAAAGAGTTTTCAAGTTGGAGAGTGTATAGTTGGAGAATGTGTATGCTTGTTTTTTTATGCTGAACACGTGCGAATAAAGATCTACATCTTCATTAGTACGAGACTCATGTCTTTGATTTTTGGCCCCAGTTGCTGCTGTAAAACTTAGATTACCATCATTTGATTCAAAAATGACATATCGGCAGAAGGACATCTTTGTGGTTGAAGGGAAGGAAAACTACAGACGCATAATGGATGGGTGCATTGTAACAAGTCAAAGACATGATTATTTATTTATTATGTAACCGTTCAGTTAAAATAAAATAAAGACAGTGGCTTAAAATTATCTATATCATGATGGCTTATATATATACACACACACACACTTACTGTAAAGTAAAGTTGGCAACCTTAGTCGAGGGTGACTCAGAGGCTCCCTTTTCAATACCTACTCTGCCGAGATGTAGGGGAGGGTGCAACTCCATACCCTGGATTGCTCCACTTTACTCTTGATCCTTACCTCTATAATACTGAGTGTTAAGCAAGCTGGCATAAAGTACCATTTTTTGAGTCTTTGGTATGACCTGACCTGGGATTAAACCCTGGTCTCCCGCACCATTGGTGAACACTACACATTAGGCCAATGGCCCGGCAAAACTAACTCATTGGTAGAGTGTTTGCCAATGGTCCGGGAGACCAGGGTTCAATCCCAGGTCAGGTCATACCAAAGACTCAAAAAATGGTACTTGATGCCACTTTGCTTAACACTCAGCATTATAAGGTACATATCAAGGATAAAGTGGAGCAATCCAGAGAATGGAGTTGTGCCCTCCCCTACACTTTGATGTAGTAGCTATTGAAAAGGGAGCCTTTGGGTCGCCCTTGACTACGGTTGCGAATTTTACTTTACTTTATTTCATTTACACTTACAGAGACTTATTACAGTCTAACAGGAGGGCTCTGACAGGAAATGAAATCGCAGCATGTCTAAAAAGAGGAGTTTACTGGGGCCAAAGCGAAACTTTCTCAGTTCCCTTGACAGACCTTGTTTCTACAGATGCTCCTTTTTTTCTATTGTCTGCCAGTAGGAACACACGTTTGCTGCTGTCTCTGGCCTTAGCAATGCATTGTGTCTCCTGCTCATAACAGCGTAAGCTGAGCATACCAACTGAGCGCAGACACAGATGGCAGACCCTCAAATTCATAATTTGCTGAAAATGATTCCTGAGACACCTCTAACACCTCGACTGGGAAGCACGGTTATTTTTCCTGGTTCAGGAAAACATTCCTCACTACAAAATAGCCGTAAATCTAAAGAGTGAGAATTGAGTTTGAAGGTATCGCTGTCGTTTTCCTTTCCATCCTTAATTCTTTTGTAGCTTCAATATGAGAAGATAACAGGACAATGTGGATAGGAAGAAAGGAGTCAGTTACCAACGTCATAATTTCCCAACAACACACTCAACCAAAAACCACCCTTCAAACTCATATATTAAACTGTCCCCAACCTTAGGGGTGACATTTCATTTGCCCTAAGCTAAAGCCGAAAAAAAATTTAACATTAAATCCCTGTCTTTTAACTTTAATCAGACATGCCTCATATATATATATATATATATATATATATATATATCTCAGTATCTCACTTGGCGGGTTAGTGGTATAATTTGGAGAGGGCTCAATACCTACAATAGATATATCATGTAGTAGTAGTAGTAATAATAATAATGATAAATATCTAGTAGTTTTTATGTATATTCAATAACAAGGATGCTTATCTATGCCCACTGGTTTTGTGTGTGTATATATATATATATATATATATATATATATATAATCGTGTCTGATCCTAGGTTTCATGCATTTGTCAGACCCAGGATCACAGATACTACCATGTAATATAAATATGTGTTTAAATGCTCTATCATTGATATTGAGCACTATTTACCAATACGGCAACATTTAGTCCTCCATTAACTCACCAAGTTAGTTAGTAAGAACCATAAACCTTATATATATATAAGTTGGCGACCATAGTCAAGGGCTACCTGAAAGCTCCCTTTTCAATTGCTACTACACCGAAATATAGGGGAGGACGCTACTCCTTCCCTTAGATTGCTCCACTTTACCCTTGATATGTACCTTATAATACTGAGTGTTAAGTAAGGAGGTATCAAGTACCACTTTTTGAGTCTTTGGTATGACGTAACCTGAGATTGAACCCTAGGCCATTGGCAAATGCTCTACCACTAAGCCAATGGGCCGGTGTGTGTGTGTGTGTATATATATATATATATATATATATATATATATATATATATATATATATATAAATAAAACACTAAGATTGTTTTTGGTTCATAGAATCTTTACAATGCACGTAGATGTGAAGCAATACCAGAACATATTTCAAGTATAAGAAATAAGATATAAAACAGGATAACTTACAACTTGATTTTACGCTTTTGATCCTCCGGTGAACGAGTACTTAACATGTCTCTGTGTGTGTGTGTGTGTGTGTGTGTGTATATATATATAATCTCCAAAGAGATTTCCTAAATGTGTTACGCTGGACTGGTACCAGTTTAATAGTAACATGAATGAATAACCCTCTAAAAAAATTTTAAAAAAGATCTGCCAGCCAAATGAGGACCAAGAACATAGAACCGCAAAAATCAACAGTATCCTGAAGAAAACCATGATGTCTGAAACGCATATAATGTAAAAAGTAAAGTCGTCTCCCTTTAGTCGAGGGTGACCCGAAGGCTCCTTTTTCAAAGTGTAGGGGAGGGCGCTACTTCTTTACCTGGATCGCTCCACTATACCCTTGATCCTAAACTTATAATGCTGAGTGCTAAGCAAGGAGGCATCAAGTGCCATTTCGGGTCGTTTCTCTGGGTCTATAGATCTATTTGAAAATGACTAGATAGGAATATTTGAAACCATATAATTGTGTGCAAATTATTTGTAATTGATAGGAATGCTTTGAAACCATATAAATGTGTGCAAACTTATTATTATTGCTATTATTATTATTATTATCATCATAATACTTATAATAATAAGTAAAGTTGGCAACCTTAGTCGAGGGCGACCAGAAGGCTCCCTTTTCAATAGCTACTACACCGAAGTGTAGAGGACGGCACTACTCCTTTCCCTGGATCACTCCACTATACCCTCGATACGTACCTTATATTGCTGAGTGTTAAGCGAGGAGGTATCAAGTACCATTTCTAAAGTCTTTAGTATGACGCAACCTGAGATTGAACCTAGGTCTCCTGGACCATTGGCGAACACTCAACTCACTAGGCCAATGAGCCGGACAAATATATGAAATAAAACTGAAAATACCAAATTCAAATTTGTTCTCTTATTGGACCAACAACAAAGATATATATCTTTGAGAAAGCAGATATCTTGAAATGAATAGGTCTGAAAATGAATTTGAATTTAGTAGTTTCAGTTTTTTAAAGTATAGATGATCAAAAGTACAATAATCTGGAGGGGGTAGGTTGTAAATAAATTATTGGAAAAGGCTTATTTCCTTTATTTTTCCTGCGGATTTCCTGTGGAAAAAATTTTGTCAATGAAGACACTCAAAAAACAAAACCGAAGACTAAATGTTGTGGCCCCGGAAAGGGTCACTAATGAAAACGCAAACATGGATATTAGATAACAGATTATATTACACAAGAAAGATAGTTACATAGAAAAGGTAAGAAGTCTCGTACTGTTCGGATAACACCGATATTGATCTTCCTCGTGGCAGTGAAATCTCTCAGTACTAATAACAGTGAGAAGAGTCCATTATGGTGAGATGGGTAAGGCTCCCACAACACTAAAACTGAAAATAATATTTTTGGTTTTTTAATTTTAATTTTTTAAAAGTACTCGAAGAAAAAAATTTCTTTTTTTTTTTTTTTTTTATCAATCAAATTTATTTATTTAGTATTTTAGATTAGTTAACAAAATCCCAGTTACCCGTGCTGAATGGAAGAGTTTCCTCTATGGATATCAATTTTAAACCAAAAAGAAAAAAAAATTCCTGAACTTTTTTCTCTTTTATTAACCTTATTCTAGGAAATGAATTTTAAGAAGACGTCCAGAATAGCCAGACTGTTCCTTATTTTACCATTCCTTGAATCTTTGTTTGTTTAATGGCATATCATCTTTTGTAGGTTATTTAATGCCAAAACCATTCTCCTAAAAGAACAGTAGTGGTACTATTTAACCCATTGCTGGGAGGATAAGAGGGTTCATACCTTTGTAGGTTATTTAATACCAAAGACATTCTCCTAGAAGAACAGTAGTGGTACTATTTAACCCATTGCTGGGAGGATAAGAGGGTTCATACCTTTGTAGGTTATTTAATGCCCAAACCATTCTCCTAAAAGAACAGTAGTGGTACTATTTAACCCATTGCTGGGAGGATAAGAGGGTTCATATCTTTCCCAAGGGTATTTGCCCGAAAGTGAGCATAATAGTGCGACTGAAGTTCAAACTCGCTTACTACAATTTCGCAGTCCATCGCTTTAACCATCACACTATGAGGACACCCCCTATTTTTTGGATATTATCTCTACAAACAAAATAAAAAGACTTTTATTTTAAAAAATGCGACCAAAATTTAATCCTCTCTATAATTATCTTTTAAAATGTGTAAAAAAAAAAATTTTTTTTAAATTGAAAAACTCACCTGTAACTTCACTAAGGGAGTCAAATAAGGAAAATGGTTGAAAGGGTGAGGTGGGAATTTTGATGCATGACAACAAATATATATATATATATATATATATATATATATATATAAAAAGAAAAACAACTTTAGAATTTTGAGGGAAAATATCTTTTAAAAGAACCTCCTCTTTTATTGCTTTTAATCCCGAAAATTTTATTGAAATCCAAAAATTTGCAGATATGGGAGTTTTTTTTGGGGTTTTTTTGTTTTGTTTTGTTTTTTAAATTGTGCTTTGATACGTGCATGTTTTTGTACATCCTTTACTCCTACAAATCAATAAGAACAGACTTTATTTTCCCACCTCAACATCTGTCTTTTTTCATCAACTTGTACCTTATGGTTTGGGCTACCAACAACAGTATTCATACCATTTGGCTATTGATGAACTAGTATCATTACTGTTCTTCTATAAGAATCGTTTTGAAGGTTGATATGCCATTAAACAAAGAGACCAAACTTTGTACTGTTCAGTAGCTGTTTCACTAGCAATGGTAACCTGAAGTTTTTATTTTGACTTGTTTTGTTTTATGGCACGTCAACCCTTGTTGGTTATTTGATACCAAATCCATTTTTATACATATAAACTGTTCTATTTCAAACAATTCTATTTGACCCACAGATAGAGTGGACCTGGGAGCTCTGGCAATAAAGGGGTACTCTGCATTCCCGGAACCTCACCATCAGGTTGTTTAATGTCATATCAGGACATTCGTTGTGGGAGTCTTACCCCTCTGCAGAGATATGTTAAATGGAATTTATTATAAGATATGATTAAACTATATGAATCTGTTGCTGTGGGAGATCCGTGGCTAAAATTCTGGACTACTGCCTTGAAATAAGCGAGTCGCATTAAGTTCACTGTTGGATTTATACCCTTGGGAAAGAAATGGCATATCAACCTTTGTGGATAAGCCATTAATTAACCTAATGAAACCAAACCTAAACTTGATGTAATATACCCTATTCTGTATACTCTCTATAGGATCTAAATTACTATATATGTAATATATAGTAACTTAGATCTTATAGATATCATGAGCAGTAATGTGTCCTGAAAAATTTGTTGGGAATAAGCAAATAGCACTGTTATGATCTTTGATGAAAATGAATCATTCTTATCTATTTAACATAAAACTAATTCATTTTTGCATTATTCAAGAACTGTAAGTAATGTATTCAACTGAAAGAAAAGAAAAAAAAAAGAGAAATATTTAATTCATGCCAAAAAAAAAAACACTTGTAAAATGCTATGCAGTTTGGCTGAGTTTCTGTTTTCCCCCAAATCACCAGAAGCTGAACACACTACTTGATGGCTGACTGTAGTCTTTCCTTCACTTCACTTAGTCTTGTAGGGAAGTGTCATATGATTTTATTGTGAAAAGAGATTTACTGCCAATTGCCTGTTTGCAAGTTTCAAGTATTCATTACAAAAGGAATAAATTCACCGAGTTTCACTGCTTCACTTTAAATCCTTTTGTCACTGACACTTGCAAGTTGACAGGTTTTCATTAAAAAGAAATATATATATATATATATATAAATGATTAAATTGAGTTCTGTCAGACAACTGTAAGGTATATGTACGTGTGCGTAATTATGTTTTGTGTGTGTGTGTGTGTGTGTATATATATATATATATATATAGAATGTGTGTGTGTGTGTATATATATATATATATATATATATATATAGAATGTGTGTATGTGTGTATATATATATATATATATATATATATATATACACACACACACACAGATACACACAAATATCTAAATTGAGTATACTACCAGACAACTGTGTGTACATATATAGTGTGTGTGTGGGTGTATACGTGTGTGTGTGTGTGTATGTGTATATATATATATATATATATATATATATATATATATATATATATATAGTGTGTGTGGGTGTATACGTTGGGTGAGTGTATGTATATAGTGTGTGTGTGGGTGTATACGTTGGGTGAGTGTATGTATATAGTGTGTGTGTGGGTGTATATGTGTATATGTATATATTGTGTGTGTGTATACGTTGGTATGTGTATATATACAAATAACTAAATTGAGTTCTGCCAGATAAACGTAAGCTATGTATGTAAAAAAAAATTTGCGTTTTCTTTATTTTTTTGTCTGTGTAATTAAAAAACCAAATTTTTTTCTACCAAGTTGTATTGATATATGAAATTAATACTTGTTAATCTTGTTAGATTAATCATATCACGAATCTACTCATCTGTCTGGTTTTCCTAGCTACATACTCACCCGATTATTGTGTCCTGCACTCGATGCTGGGGAGTGTGGTATCACCCCTTTAATATCCATTACTCTCTGGTTCACTCTGACTTGGTGTAGCTGTGATTTGCTTGTCAGATTATTAGTATTGGATAGGAATACTTGAAACTGTATAACTATGGAAATTGTTTTTATTATGAATAATTACTTGAAGCTATGATTATTATTATTATTATTATTATTCATTGTGAGTTTTTCATACAAGCACTAGCTGATGGTCTTTCACTGAAGTCTGTGTGGCAACAAGTCACCAGGACTCTTCTCAGTATTATAGCCATATTTACCAACCCCTCCGCTCGGGCAGGATATGACACAAGGTCAATTTTTAAGTGGAGTTTAACAGGTTTGAATTCAGAGTTTTCCTTCTCCTAGACTAGTTGCCTCACCGGGGCTGAAGAACCCAGTCTGCCCTACTATTTACCCATAGCTGAAGGGAGAATAATTGGATTCCTACCTTTCCCAAGGGTATTAGTGCTATGTAAAATGCAAACAGTCTCATCCAGGAATTGAAGTTGTATCGCTGTGTTATAGCTGTTTGCATTATTATTTCACTTATGAGTTTTTCTTTCACATCGGTGTTAGTCTCTAGTGAAAGACTACCAGCTAAGTGGCAACAAGTCTTCTCTGGAATTCTTTTCAGTATTCTAGCGAATCTTAGCAATTTTGTTGTCTGGATGGTTTCAATTCCCCCCACTGAGTTCCATTTCCTCCCAACTCTTCTCCAGGCTCCTGGAGATTTTTCCAAGCTAACCAACTATATTATTACTTTAACCATCCTGTTTCACTGTTTGTTTTTTTTTGTTTTTTTTCCAGTTCTCTGGCAAGGTCCAAGTATTTGTCTTTTTGTTTTCTTTCATGTTCACTCTGTGGTCAACTGGAATGGCAAAATTCACTAGATGCCCCCTCCCCCCACCGTATGTGTGTATGTGTGTGTTAATCAACACTTGGTCTGGTCTTTTCGCTGGGATTAGGTGATCCATCTGTATCTCAAAATCCCAGAGAATGTCGTCTTATTTTCAAGGACTGATACTGGTTTGTGCATATAACATTTGGTAGTATGGTCAAATTTCAATTTCTTGCACAATTCCCAATGGATAACCTTTCCCACCCAATCATACCTGATCTTGTTCTCTCTGATTCTTTCCTATTTTAGCAGTTTTATTCTTTTAGTTGTTTCTCTCTCTCTCTCTCTGTCTCTCCTCCCCTCATTTCATTCCTATATCCTATTTGTATATTTTCATTGTTTGTATCAGATTCTTCCAGTTCTACTTAAAACTATATAGTTACTCTCAGACTCTAACCACCCCCTTAAAAAAAAAGAGAAGAAAAGACTAATTTAAACACTAAGTTATCCCAACAATAGTTGACATGTCAAATTGACCAATCAATGACCCTTTTACTAAAAAAAAACAAACCATTTTATTTTGTTATTTAAGAAAATAACCAACTTTGAGTGTAAAACGTTTTTTGTCAATTTTTTCTTTGCTTTTTTTTTTTGTTGTTTTTTAAATTCATTTATCAATTTATTTATTCCTTTTTTTTGTTTTTTTTCCTTTTTACTGATACAATTGCATATTTACTTGTTTTTTAATTTTTTTAAATCAACATGGGAGGGTAGGATTATACTCTAATGTTTATGAACCTCTACATTACCTGTATAATGGTTTGAAATTTAGAAATACTTATCATAAAAATTATTTGTATTAGATAGGAATACTTGATACTATATAACTGTAAATTATTTGTATTAAGAATAGTTACTTGAAGCTATAATTATTTACTAAGGATTATTATTAGTTACTTGAAATCATATAACTGTAAATTATTTGTATTAAGAATAGTTACTTGAAGCCATAATTATTTACTAAGGATTATTATTAGTTACTTGAAATCATATAACTGTAAATTATTTGTATTAAGAATAGTTACTTGAAGCCATAATTATTTACTAAGGATTATTATTATTATTGTTAAGTACTTGAAACCATATAACTGTGATCAAATATATGATTGTGATTAAATAGAAATGATTACTTAAAATTATATAATTATTTATATTTGATAAGAATATTTAAAACCATACAGTGAGTACATTATTTGTATTAGATAGGAATGCTTGATGTAATACCTGTAAATTATTTGAATTAAGAATACTTACTTGAAGCTATAATTATTTACTAAGGATTATGTTGTCGAGAAGAGAGGATACCCCTCTCTATTAGGTTTTTCCATGTGAGACTAGCTAGCAATATACCTCCGTTAACACATCCTCGTATAATAAACCTCTTTTCATTTTAAACTACGATTCAAGTTATCATTCCAATAACCTACCCAGTAATGTTACAATAGATATTTATTAGTTAATGGAGACCATACAACTATATGCAAATTATTTGTATTTGATTGGAATACTTGAAACTATGTAATTGCAAATGAATTCAACAGGAATAGTAACTTAAAGCTACAATTGTTGATAGAGTATTTTTTTATTAGTTATTTGAAATCATATCAAGTTGTGTTGATGCTACACGGTAACAATTACCCATTGCTCCTTAGTGTATCTATGGATAGGAATCCATGGGAAAATGTCACTTATCAGTTTGTTGTTTACTTGTTTATTTGGATTATTATTTCTATTTATTTATTTATCAAAAAGTGTTAATTAAAGCTATCATTGTTTACTAAGGATTTTCATTGTTATCAAACACATCTTGTGGTTAATAATAATAATTTTTTCTCGAGATTACGTAACAATTTCAGGGGGAGTTAATTCTACATGCCAAAACGAAGAATTACTTCCCTTGTACCCTTAGACGCTTAATTTCCCCTTCCACTAAGTTATTAAATAATTCGTTGTACACTTTGTTTTAGAATTTTATTTATTTATTTTTAATTTAATTTTATATTTTTATTTATTTTTATTTTTTTATGCGATCCATAACTATTGCTAGAACCTCCCGATTACAGCTGAGGCCAAGACCCTGTTGTGTGGATGACTAGCATTTAACTATGGCATAGATCTCCTCTCTTCCCGACACTGAGGTTGTCTAAGAAAAGTGCTAAGCACTTGGCTTAGGAGTTACCAGAACAATGTTTAACACAATTTACGTCTTCTATAGCCTTGGTTTGGAAACCAGTCGAGGAGAATGAAAATTCTGAATTTTAACCTGCTTTACTCCACTTAAAATTGACCTTGTGCCTTATATCACATCTTGCCTATGGTTGGCTTAGATAAACACCTGAAAAATATATATATATATATATATATATATATATATATACAGCTAAGTCTTATGAATAAATAGTTGCATCTGTTCAACCTATAATTTGGAAAAACACAATTGAACATTAAAATCACACATACACTCAGTTTATAATAAGGAAAAATACAAAATTTAGTTTTTGATTTTTTAATGATTAAATGGTAGAATACAGTAATCAAAATTCCATCAATTTGCAGAATTCTTAGTTCTTCATAAGTATAACAAGCATCTCTTCAGTTCTTTAGCTCTGCGATGTTTAAATATCATGCAGATTACTTAGGTAAAATTTGAATTTAATACTTTTTGAAAATTATTGTTTTGTAATTTAGTGCTAATTGTAATTTTTTAAAAAAATTATTTTTGTTTTTTTAATTAAAAAAAACAAAAAAAAAACTTTTTTCTTTAAACTAAAAAAATATGAAAATGTTTCAAATGAAGGGGTCTATTTTTTTAAAATGCTATTTTGAATGTAAAATATTCGTTTACAAACTCTGTCTGTCTCTCTCTCTCTCATATATATATATATATATATATATATATAAACAATTATGTGAATTTGTTCTGTATAAAGTTTATATAGTTATCATCATACATTGAGCACTCCTGGAGATTTATGAGAATCCTCTTATATATTCTCATACTGAACCATTCTCAAATCATCTTTTGATATTTTATATATATATATATATATATATATATATATATATATATATATATGATTTGGCATTAAATAACTCTCAAGAGTTGATTACTTTTCCCCAGTATAGGGCTGTATATTTTCATATTTTATTTTGAATATAAATTAAAAAAGAAAAAAACAGATTGTAGGGGGGGAAAAAAATTCTTTTGAATTAATCAGTGAAATCTTTCAACTCCAACATGTAGTCACATGTCCACTCAAAAGAGTTGTTGCAGACCATGAATATGTTTCTTTATCTCATATCTTCTGACAGCTCTCTGAAAGGTTTTTTTTTTTTTAATTTTTTTTTATTCCCTTAAAGTATTTTAAATTGTTTTATTTAAAAAGGAAAAAAGGGATTATTATGCTTGTTTTTTTTTTGGTTTTTTTTTTTCCTTTTAATAACTATTAACCCCCTTACCTACCCTGGTGCAAAAGGTATCAAATGCACCCTCCAACTGGCATGCAGGCGGAAAACTATACTTTGCATCCTTTGTATATCAGAACATGAGACGCAAGATGCTATTTCAAATTATAAATGATACAATGGTTGTTTCATTGGAGACAAGTGGAGTAGGCCTTTCTTTTTTTTTAAATTACCAATATGTAAAAGAGAGTATATTTAGGATCAGTAGGTAAGGGGTTAATGCAAGTATTGGCCTTATTCTATGTACCATGTAAATGCATTGCTAATAAGGAACGAAAGGATTGTCAATAGTCAAGAATTAACCTCTTTTCTATCATCTCTTTATTAATCTTTTCCTAGCAGAGGTACACTCTGGCTCGGAATGGTAGCACCTGATAAGGTTCTATCTATGGGTCAAATTGAATTAAATTGCATACTTATGCTAAACTCAATTGTTTGAAATAGAACTGTTTTTGACATTGAAAGTGTACTTACGCTAAGCTGAATTGTTTGAATTAGAATTGTTTGTTGAAACTGAATAGCTTGAAATAGAACTTATTATTTGTCTGAAAATAGATTTGGCATTAAATAACCTACAAAGGTTGATATGCCATAAAACCCAAACAACCAACCTAGCAGGGGTACACCAGTGTTAGATTTGCCCTTACAGCCAGGTATGCAGGCTAAAAACCACACTTTTTTTTTGTAAGCCAGATTATTAGAAATATGATACTTGAAATTTTGAATAATACAATGGTAGTGTTTCTTTAAAACAGGTGGAGCAGACCTCTTTTTCCACCAATGTGTGAAAGGTTAGTGGTCAGGAATTAACCTCTTTTCCATCATCTCTATTTATTAATCCTTGCTTAATATTGCAGTTGTTATTCCATGTATAAGGGAGGAAGGGATTGTCAGTGGTCAAGAATTCACCTCTTTTCCATCATCTTTCTCTTTTCCATCATCTTTCATCATCAGTTTTTTTCCTCTTGGTTAATTAGACTTTAATTTATTTTTATTTTTCTTTCCAGAATTAACGGTGAAAAATTGGAAAAAGGAGTCGAACAGCCACAGCCACAAAATGAGCAACAGGAACATCAGATGCAGCAAGCGTATTCGGCCCAGTTGAATCCAGGACCCAGGCCATTAAAAGTAAAGAGGGTCTCAAAAGAAAGGCGTGTCCTTTCTGCTTCGATGAATGGCAAGGCAAGGCTTAGGCATAAGAAAATAAATTTCCTGAACCTTATTCGTGGTGAAATGGGGACAACAGCTTCGTCATCTGCAGCAGCAGCGACTATAGCCACCCCAACATCTTCATCATCTGACCCTACTTTGCCAATTTTAGACTTTGTCAACACTGTCGGTGACCATCCTGAAAATGCCTCTATAGATAAATCAATAGATTTGTCGGTGCCTGTAAAACAACCTAAATTGATCATTGATGGTAAATGCAAGCCTGGGTTAAAGAATCGCATTTCAGCATCACAAAAGATTTCAGGGGTGGGGGTGCAAGATATGAGGACGTCTGTAAGGGACGTAGGGGCTCAGGAAAATGGTAAATTAAAACAGTGTAACGGCAGGATTGGTTTACCCCCTGTGACTCGTGATCATACCACGGTACAAGCCACTGGGAGCCAGCAGAAAAAGAAACAGAAAAACACTCATCAAAAACAGTTCTCAACGTTTTCCACAGTTACCAGTAAACTTCAACCAATCTCAAAATGGAAAAATTCCCGGAACAGTCTGGGAAGCCACGGTAAATCGAGGCAGCTTAAAGTTAAGCGGAAATCCAAAACTGTAGCAGCTGCAGCCACTGCTGTTTCTAATGGAGATAATACAGACAAAATGCCTAGTCTTTGTCCAGCCCTGTTCATTTACCATGCAGATACAGTGCCTCAGAGTGACCAGAAACCATGCGTGCAACATGGCAAACTGTTCTTGAGTCTCTACTCTGCGAAAAACGCCAAGTGTATAAAATGCACAACTTGTGCTCAGGTCTTCTCAGTCGATGAATTCTTACAGCACCAGCACTTGAACCCAAACACCAACAGTGAGCTGGTGCTCGTCTCATCGGCCCAAAGCCTACGGCTTCGTGATGACAGTAATGAGAGCCACCAGTTATTGTGGAAAAACTTTCTGGTAAAACGTGATCAGCTTGACTTAAATGGACATGAAAGCTCTCGACTGTCACCTCCATTGAGGACGGCAGGGGTAGGAGTAAAAGGACCCGTGAACAGTTTAACTTCATCTGTTGCGGCTCCTATTATGACTGCTGCATTAACTTTATCTTCCACTGAGATTAATGGGGGTAATCAGAGAAGCAACTCTACCTATCGCGTCAGTTCGAGAAAACGAAAACAAAAACAGTTTTATCCGATTGAAAACTATGACTTTAAGAGGTTACCTGGCTCTGTGGGGCATGGTAAGGACTCTTCAACCCTTGATCAGTTTGGACAGTGGGGGGGTAAAGCTCGTAGAGCAGATGGTCAGTCTAATTTTGGCTGCAGCCCTTCTAAAAAGGCTTTAACACTTCCCAATTCTGGATCATTTCCTTCATATTGTTCAAGTGTAGATAACTCCACAGGAAACCGTGATGGCAGTAGCTGTTCGGGTTTGTCCAAAAATGTTGTCACTTTAAAAAATGAACCAGAGCTTTTAAGCTTCACTGCACTTGAAAATGATGAGTACATGTAGATGGGGCATTCAAAAAACAAAAAAAAAAAACAATGAATAAACCCTGTTGCCTCCTTATTGATACTGAGATTCAAAAAAAAATTTTTTATGGGGGTATGGTACCTGGTTTTTCAAATTCACATCAACCGAAATTTATCCCCATGCTCCATGATTGAAACAAAAAAAGAAAAAGAAAAAAAAGAAAATGACTAAAAAAGTTATTTTAGTAGACTGCCATCTTGCTTCCATGCTAAGGTCGTTTGGTGCTGCGTCACCCTCATAAGTGTAAATGTACCAAGATGCTCTGTTCATATCCATGCTAAGGTTTTAAGCTGTGTATAAAAAAAGAAAAAAAAAAACAAAAAAAACTAACCCGATTGGTCATTTGCTGTAGGGTTTCACAAGTTGACTTTATAGGGAGTCTTGTGATTTTTTTTATATATATATATATATATATATATATATATAAAATGATGGTAATTAAATTATACTATGTCCGCTTACCAATTTGAATTTTTAAAAATTTTAATTGGTGACACAGAACATATTTTATTTATCTTTTCCATTTGATTTTAACCCTTTGAGCTCCTGGGCCTAAATTTAACACCGGTATACCAGTGTTATGGACTCAAAGGATTAAATTTAAAAGGAGAGATTTTTTTTTTTTTTAAGCCAGGTATGAATTGAGAGCAACTGAGTAGTGGAAGATATATATCTAGTAAATGTTTTATAATCAAGGTGGAAGAAAAAGAAAACATGTATCTCCCCTTACCCTCAATTATCCTCTCACAGGTTTGAAAGTTAAAAAGAAAGAAAGGAAGGA
>CAUZXS010003738.1:147500-165000 GCA_963585895.1 Sepioteuthis lessoniana
CTGGGGTTATATAATAATTTGACACCCACCTACTTCCTGCGAGTGTCACAATTCGCATTCAATTCAACCCCTCGACAGTCAAGGTCGCCCCCTGTTATTTACACAGGTGCATTTCTTCTTTTGACAGCTTGGCCGGGGGTCAATATGCAACACAAGAAGAGATATGTAAAGAGTACAAGCAGATTTACACCAGTCATTTTATAAGTTGGGTTCTTTGATTTAATGGCATATAATCCTTCATGAGTTATTTAATGCCAGAGCTCTACTGGGGGATGTGGGGGGGGGTTCAAATTTTTAAAAGTATTTGTCCAAAAGTGACTATAATGGCATGACTGGAGTTTGAACTTGCTTACTTTGAAGCTGCAGTCCAACATGTTAACCACTATGCCATGGAGAAACTCTCTTTTATATACTTAATCATGAAAATGGATGGAATCTTATATGGTCAAGAAATAGGGGATCAGTTTACAATTCGGTTTTAATACTAAAATGATCCCTCATTTTACATCTGGAAACACTAATGGCGGAAAACAGTTGACATCTCGTTTCTTTGTTTAATGGCATATCAACCTTTATGGGTAATTTAATGCCAAAGCCATCCTTGTAGAACATATCTGGGAGGATAAGTAGGTTTATACCTCTAACATGATAGCATGACTTGGGTTTGAACATACTTACTTTGAGACCACAGTTCAACACTGTAATCATTATGCTATCCTCTGAAAGGTTGGTGCAGATTGTGAGAGCCATTATCTTGATAGGTAAGTACAGTCACCAGCTCATTGGTCTAGTGGTTAGAGTGTACGCCAATGGCCCAGGAGACCTGGGATTCAATACCGGGTTGAGTCATATCAATGACTCAAAAAATTGGTACTTGATACATCCTTGCTTAACACTCGGCATTATAAGGTACGTATCAAGGGTAAAGTGAAGCAAACTAAAATAAGGAGTAGTGCTCTCCCTTACACTTCAGTGTAGTAGCTATTGAGAAGGGAGCCTTTGGGTCACCGTTGACTACAGTCACCAACTTTACTGTGTGTGTGTGTGTGTGTGTGTGCGTGTGTGTGCGTGTGTGTGTGTGTGTGTGTGTATATATATATATATATATATATATATATATATATATGAAATGAAAGAAGAATTAGATTTTTCACAGGTAGATCATTTTTCATTAGGATAATGGTTAGTGTTCACCAATGGTCTGGGAGAACTGAGTTCAAACCCAGCTCAAGTCATGCTGAAGATTCAAAATTGATACTTGAGGCTTCCTTGCTTAACACCCAGCATTATAAGGTATAGATCAAGTGTAAGTGAAGCAATTTAAGGCAAGGAGTAGCACCCTTCTCTATACCTTGGTGTAGTAGCTATTGAAAAGGGGTCACCCTCAACTTTGGTCGGCCAACTTACTTACTTAGAGTGGGTGTATTATTTCCTGAAAATTTACAAAATAAGAGGCTATGTTCCAACAATCATATATCTAAAAAAAAAAACAACATAATTTGAACATCAATTGCACATCACAGTAAAATAACATAAAAACAATGAAGCACTTAATTATATTTTTAAAAATCTTACACCACAGTCTGGCCTCCTAGCAATGTTTCTATGCATTAAGATTGAATTGGTCAATGAGCAGTCAATCGGAAAATGCCTTACATTGAACTACTGCAAGTAACAAAAATGTTGCTCTGCCTGCAAAAGTTCTATTAAAATTTACAAAGTTCTTTTTAACAATATTTAAATTTTTTTCTTATTCAATATTTCTTAAATTTTGTTCAATTTTACTCTAAAAAAAAATTGTCCAGATAATAAATTGCTAATGTATGCATTAATCTTATTATTTCAAATCTTTGATGGAAATGCACTGGAGGCAACTGTTTGGGTCTTAGGAAACAAAATTGAAAATCTGAGTTCAAATCCCTTATGAGGCTGTTTGTATTTTATTTTGGATGAATGCCCTTCAGAAAAACATGAAAAGGGGATTCATGCCTTGGCCATGGGTTGATGAGTACCACTACTGTTCTTATATAAAGATGGCTTTGGTATTGAATAACCTACAAAGTTTGATATGCCATTAAATAAGGGAACAAAATCAAACCTTTAAGCAATTATCTAACTCTGAGTAGCAATTTTAATAGTGTATACCAAATTATATATATATATCCCCATGGCACAGTAGCTAACACACTGTACTGGAACATTGTGGTAAGTGTATACCAAATTATATATATATATATCCCCATGGCATAGTGGTTAACACATTGTACTGAAACATTGTGGTAATTGTATACCAAATTATATATATATATATATATATATCCCCATGGCATAGTGGCTAACACTGTACTGGAACATTGTGGTAAGTGAATTTGAACTTCAGTCACACTACTGCATTCACTTTTGGACTAATGCCCACTTTGGGAAAAGAATAAACCCTATCCTTCCCAGCTAGGGTTTAAATACTACCCCTGCTGTTTTTCTACAAGGATGGCTTTGGAATTGAATAACCCATGAAAGTTAATATGCCATTAAACAAAGAAACCAAACCACATATATATTAATTATCCTACATTGAGCATTCCCTTTGGATTTTACGTCTATTTACAGATTTGATTGATATGGTATAATACAGCTCCTTAGTGGGTAGAGTGTTCACCAATGGTCCAGGAGACCAGGGTTCAATCCCAGGTCGAGTCATACCAAAGACTTAAAAAATGGTACTTGATACCTCTTTGCTTAACACTCAGCATTATAAGGTACATATCAAGGGTAAAGTGGAGTAATCCAGTGAAAGGAGTAGTGCCCTCCCCTACACCTAGTAGCTATTGAAAAGGGAGCCTTCGGGTTGCCCTCGACTAAAGCCGCCCACTTTACTTACAGCTCCTTGAACAAAGTTGAGCACTCTGCAGAATTTATCCTTGTTAGAAAAGCCGAAAAACAGAAATACAAGAACTATGGAATAATTTTCACCTAATTATTCCTTGAAAAATATTCACAATCAATTTGTCCTATCTTTTCCAGATAAAATAATTGATTTTATATAAAAAGGATATGTTGGAAGACATTTTTTTTAACCTGGGACTAATACATAAAGAATAAAATGACCTAATTCAATTAAAGTCTGTTAATATCCCACCAAGCAATAAAATGCTGGACTCTTATGAAGAGGAATTGCTTAAACTAATAGAAAAAAATAGAATTTAAAAAAAAAACGTAAACAATGAATTGCAAAGAAAACAAGAAACATCTACAAAACTCGTCTCTGAGAATATAGCAAAATTCTACACTACAAAATAACGGAAATGTATGAAACTGACAACGAGGACATTGTTAATCAGATTAATTAAGACGCCACCAAGTTTGCTTACAAACTGAATATTACGGATAAACTTGGAAAATTGAATGAAAAAAAAACCTATATATTCTCTTCAAAGACAACAAATGGAATTATAATATCTATTAATAAGCCAGACTAATTGACCCAACAAAGACAGAATTAGGATTAGTTGCAAAGGAAATGTGATTCAAAAGATTGTTACCAAAATACTGAATAATTCTGAATATAACTGATGGAAAAACTTATTAAACATTATAAATTGGTTTAATAATATTGAAAATTTAAAAAGAAAAAAAAAGCACCGCATTCATTTAATTTGATACATATTTTTATCCATCTAAAAATCTAATGATAAATGGTATAAGTTTTGCCAAGAATTATACAAATATTACGGAAGATGGATTAGAAATAATTTTAGCCTGCAAAAGTTCCTACTATCGTTATCAATATTAATACATGGTCAAAAATCACATGGACAATTTCAATGTGACTCTGGGATCTTTTGATGTTGTGCAAATAGCTATATATTTATATAAGCAGGGTATTGAATTTAAGGCAAATACATGATGGATTAATTTACATACCAAATAGCAATGGCCCGAGAACATCTAGACTACAAAAGAAAATTATCTCTCTATATATCTGAGATGAGGTATTATTTACATTTTTCGGACTATTATCCTCATCTTCGTCGCCATGTTTATCTCAATGTTTCGGCCGTTGTACGCTCCGGCCTTCTTCAGGTGGTTGGAATGTCGAACTTAACCCTTTATTTCGCTTACCGGGATAAACTGTTCTAGTTCCACAAGCCATGTTTAATGGATGTCAGTTATCTCCTATTAATTTCCCCTGTGAAAGTTCTCCACTGCCTTCAACGGGTATTGAACTCGGACTCTTTGGGTATGTCACTGGATCTAACCAACTCCTTTATCCACTGTACCACGTGTCCATGGTGACAAAGATGAGGACAATAGTCCGAAAAATGTAAATAAAAGAAAAATTTATAAAGCATTTAAATTTCTAGGGTTAAGAATTGAGCTCTCCTCAAACTTAAAAATAGTTAACTTTCTTGATATTTTGATTTAAATAACTCCTTCAAACTTTTTAATAAGAATGATGACATGCCTACCGATATCAATTCTAACCGCCCTAGATCTATAATTAAACAGATAGCTAACGCAGTAAATTTGAGAATAAATAGACTATCTTCTTTAAAAAGAAATTTTGAAATTGTCTTTAAATGGAATCATTTTGAGATGAGGCTTCTTAATCTGAGAATTAATTTTTATTTATTTATTGCGGACTTTTTTGTCCTCATCTTGGTAGTTTTTGTGTTGTTTCTTCTTTCACTACGTTTCGGCCAAATTTGACCTCTGGCCTTCTTCAGGTGATTTACCGCGACCTCGGATAGGAATGCTGAGTCTTGTAACCGTATCCCCAATAATTACTGCCTTCCATAGTTGTTGTCTATCACACCACGTTTTTGACCAAGTAAACCGCTATCTTCTGACAATGCTCACCTGGAACCGTAGAGACTCAACGCCTCTATCCGCTGCGCCACGAGCCCCGAAAGGCGATCAAGCATGGATTTTTTGGTCTTATAAATCCAATTTTTTATTCTCCTTATCTGGTCTTCTGTAGTCGGGTCCGTACAGCATTCCTATCCGAGGTCCGCAATAAATAAAAATTAATTCCAAGAAATTTTGAATATAAAAAAAATGGGCCTTCCAATGAAGCCCTGCATAACGGTGGTTTCAACAGGGAACTTGTGTGTTAGACCTTAATGAAATTAATACATACGAAGATAACAATACAACACGTGATAACTATAGAAAGAATAACACCAACAAAAAAAAATCATATAACAAAAGTAGATATAGAAAAATAATATGGTTATACCCTCCTTTCTGTAAACTCAAATATCAATAGAGGAAAATATTTCTTAAATTTAATTAATCAACATTTCCAGAAAAATACCCCTGCCCCCAAGTAAAACCTTTAATAGAAACACCTTAAAAATTATCTATTCAGACACCAACAATATGCCAAAAATAATGTATGACCCTAATAAAAAATTACGAGCCAACTTAAACCGGGAAATTAAGGAAACCAAACAAAAACAAAACATGTAATTATAGGGTTAAAGAAAAATGCCCCTTCGAAAGAAACTGTAAGACAGTAATTTACTAAGCTTTTTACTTAGATGTGTAACATCCTCATACGCAGATGCATGCGGAAACATATTCAACCCAATAAAGACGAGCGGACACAGTTCGTTAGAAAAATATACCACTCAATTTATTCGAAAGGGTTGTGTGTGAGAGGTGAGTTGGAGACTGAACAGAACTGCAACATATTGACCCCACCCAACTCTTCTGGCTATCACAGCCTTTCTGTCCGGTTCTTCCTGGGCTGCTCAACCGGGGGGGGGCTGCGGGCCCAGCCTCTGCTGGGACATAGTTCTCATTCCAGCATCTTCTCTCCAACTGATCTGAACTTCCTGTCACTGGGGTTATATAATAATTTGACACCCACCAACTTCCTGCAAGTGTCACGATTCACATTCAGTTCAACCCCTCGACAGTCAAGCTCACCCCCTGATATCTTCGACCGGATGCACCTGTTATTTACACAGGTGCATTTCTTCTTTTGACAGCTTGGCCGGGGTCAATATGCAACACAAGAAGAGATAATAATTTGTCGCCCAGCTACTTCTTGCGAGCGTCACAATTCACACTCAATTCAACCCGGCGACAGTCAAGGTTATCCCCCCGATATCTTCGACCAGATGCACCTGTTATTTACATAGGTGCATTTTCATCAGCCCGGCCGGGTCGAAGGTCAATATGCAACAGATGTGGCACAAGGCCGAATGAATGGGGCACCCAATGAGACTTAAACTCACTCTTGCAGGTTTGCTAATCAAGCTTGCTAACCATTACACTACCCAAGGCGCCCAAAGAAACTAATATAGAGAATGTATCATTAAGGGTTTTCGGACTATTGTCTTCATCTTTATTATTTCCACAACATTTCAGCCAATATGTCCTCCGGCCTTCTTCAGGTGTTAGTTGAACTTGGGAACCTTCACGGAACTTCGAACTACATCCTTTATTGAATCCACGGGTCGCCTGTTCTGATTCCGTTAACCGGAGGACATATCGGCCAAAACGTTGTGGAAATAACAATAAAGATGAAGACAATAGTCCAAAAATCCTTAATGATAAAAATCAACAAGCTTTGTCTCAGAAATTTAGACAACTAGGGAACGTAGTTTACTTGGCTAAAATTACCCCTAAAGAAGGAATAAATTAATAAGAAGACTTCCACTGAGATCTCATCACTAAACAATCTTTTAAAAACCCCTTTAGTTAGTAACCAAATTGCCTTATTAAAATAATACTGGAAACTAAAAGACCAACGGTTAACCCCAATAATAAATTGGAAAAATTTGAAACAAATCCTTTGCAACAAGTAGTTTATAGGTAGATGTAATTTATGCCGAGAAGAAAAATTAGTATTTTAAAATATAAAGGTATAATTGATTTGTTAAAAGAAAGAAGAGAATTTATATTTCGGTGTAGACATATGGATAAATTCAGATATTAATTAAGAATTTTAGTATTGAACTACGTTAAACAAATAGATAAATAATGGTTATAATTTTTTACTTTTATTTTTTCTTTTAATGAACTTGTTATAATTATAGATGATGTTTAAACTAAGATAGTATTTTGATTAAATTACATAGTTAAGTTACGACACTGAGTTTTAAAAGAATTTTTGATTATAAGGTTTTTGGGAAAATATATATTATTTTATTTATTTATTTATTTATTTATTTTTTCAAAATTTAGGTACACCTAAGTGATTAACAATGCAAATTAAATTGATATTTATATTTACCAACCCCTCCGCTCGGGCAGGATATGACACAAGGTCGAGTTTTTAAGCGGAGTTTAACAGGTTTGAATTCAGAGTTTTCCTTCTCCTAGACTAGTTGCCTCAACAAGGCTGAAGAACCTAGTCCGTCCTACTATTTACCCATAGCTGGAGGGAGAATAAGGGGGTTCATACCTTTCCCAAGGGTATTTGCCCGAAAGTGAACATAATAGCGCGACTGGAATACGAACTCGCGTACCACGATTCCGCAGTTCATCGCTTTAACCATTACACCACGAGGATTGATATTAATGTTTACCTCTGTACAATTCATGTACTAATTTAAGACCGAAATGTTTCCCAAATAATTTAATCTTTAACCCTTGTTTCTGTTAATAATGGTTAGAATATCTACATTCTTATTTCATTTATAAAGACTGTGATTTAAAAACAAGGGTCTTTCTATTTCAGTTCGCCACACCAAATTCGTTTCGTCGCACAAGGTCTCTGGTCTCTCTCTCAGCTGTCAAAAGCTCATCTGTTAATACCTCCCCAGGCAAATGACTTTTTGTAATTTACAAAGCGCTTTGCTTTAATGTGGCACAAGGCCAAATGAATGGGGCGCCCAATGAGACTCGAACTCACTCGTGTAGGTCTGCTAATCTAGCTTGCTAACCGTTACACCACCAGAAGTGCCCCCCCCAGGCAAATGACTTTTTTCACCTGACCAAATTTGTGTGTGTCTTAAGTAGTGCCTGCTACAATCCCAAGCCTGCCTCTGATTGGCTGAAACAGTCTTATTTAAATTAAATCAACCCACAATTTGTTATGAGAAAGTCTCAGGTTCAATTCCTGATAAGTCACAAGTTTTCTTCCTTTTCCTACCCGATCTCGTTACCTGACAGGCCAAACAGACACACTGTCGTTTGCATGAGTGATGATTTCTATTACAAAGACCAATTATGATTCTTAACGATAACAATTTTAAATTTCTATATTCATATAGTTTATCAAATAATCTCACAAATATGATACAAAGACTCTAAAATTTTAAATTTAATTGTTTATTCCACTTGAAGAATTAAATTATATGGAGCTCAAATTCTTTTAAAAAATTTTTTTAGCATGAACAAGGACAAGGGGAGCTACGGTTCTAGGTGAGCATTGTCAAAAGATAGCGGTTTCAAATCCTACCCAAGCCGGCCAGAGGTTTACTTGATCCAAAACGTGGTGCGAGAGACAACAACTATGGAAGGCAGTAATTACTGGGGATACGGTTACAAGACTCAGCATTCCTATCCAAGGTCGCGGTAAATCACCTGAAGAAGGCCAGAGGTGAAATTTGGCTGAAACGTAGTGAAAGAAGAAACAACACAAAAACTACCAAGATGAGAACAAAAAAGTCCGCAAGAAATAAAAAAAATTAATTCTCAAGGGGAGATAACTATTAAAAAATTTACCCACTTGAAAATTTAAATAACTATATTATTACCCTGAATATGAATAAAAATAAATAAATAAATATATATATTATGTGACTAATAGTTGTATTATTAAGAAATTAAGATGTTGGATAAAGTATCCTTTATCACCGGATAATTTTTAAGAAAAATCTAATTAAACATAGATATTGGTAAAATTAAACATTTGGTTGATTTTAAAATAAAAACAAATAAAATTATGATAATAATGTAGAATTTTATTTAAAAAAAAAAGAAAACGTTAAAAAAATGTTTTTTCTTAATTTTGAATAAATATAAAATTAAACTGATTAAAATGATGGATAAAGTATTCAATATTATCTGATAATTTTCAAAAATTTAAATGTAATTAAAGTAAAGTAGGTGACCTTAGTAAAGGTCAACCCAAAGGCTCCCTTTTCAATAGCTACTACACCTAGGTGTAGGGGAGGGTGCGACTTCATTCCCTGGATTGCTCCATTTTACCCTCGATCCTTACTTTATAAGTGTTAAGCAAGGTGGCATCAAGTACCATTTTTTTTTGAGTCTTTGATATGACTGGACTGGGGATTGAACCCCGGTCTCCCAGATCATTTGATAACACTCTACTCATTAAACCAAATTAAATGTTAATCAACTAAACATCCGATTAAATTAAAATATGATAATACTACCGAGTTTGTAATAGATATATATATTAAAAAAAAAAATTTTTTTAACTTTTTATGAATATATTTAAAATATATTTATTTATAATTAAAAGGATGGATAAAGTATCTGATAATTCTCAAAAATTTAAATGATCCTAGATAACTAAATTTAAAAAAAAAAATTAAAAACAATTGAGTAGAATTATATTAAAATTAAAGAATTTTTAAAAAATAATTTTTGATTCAAAGTTTTAAAAGAAATTCTATTAAAAACTTTGAAACCGAGGAATACGTTTATTAATGATAAATAAAATAGATGAATATGAAAGGACAAACATGAGTAACGAATCAATGGAATTACATTGCATTGGAAGATTTTCTAAGCCAGGATATATATATATATATATAAATAAAATTAACTTAAATCACGAGTCGGAATTCTCCTACTAAAGTTTCACCTCAACGGATCATCAGGGAGTCTCGCACCGACCGGAGTGACGGAGTTGGCCTTTTCTTTTTTTTTTGTCCTATGATAGTTTTTCTTTTTTCCCCCGGGCGGTGATTCGAGATATTTTTATCTCTTGTTCCTGGCGGGGTTTTTTTCTTTTTTTCTGGTAACCGTAAATGCTGGTAGATAGTAGATTAGTAAATATATATATATATATATTATAACTGATTGAATCTCACATAAGATGGAATGTATTCCTCAATGGTAACGGTTAAAAAGAAACAAGTTTCTATTCAAATCCATTTGAATAGCCTGTCAATAGATGGGTGAAGTAAATTTTATAATGGGAGTATATCTATTAATTTTCTTGTTCTTAATGATATATATAATGTATGTAGGATTGAGTAAACTTGTTCGTCTTGATACGTCAACCACTCTAGGAGAAGGAAAAAAAAAGACTGAATTCAAAACCTGAGAAGTCTTGTTCAGAATAATTCATGGCACACTGATGTACTATCCTTTTATCACCTTATCTAAAATAGTTGGCTGGTTCTACATACCAAATATGACATGCATACATACATATACATATATATATATATATATATATATATATATATAATGTAGAAAAATTGACAGACTGTAGTCCAAAAGTGATGAATTGGGTTCTTTAGCCTTGATGAGGCAACTAGTCTAGGAGAAGGAAAACTCTGAATTCAAACCTGTTAAACTCCGCTTAAAAATTGACCTTGTGTCATATCCTGCTCAAGCGGAGGGGTTGGTAAATGAGATAAACCGAAATCTCTCGGCCATTATATTACACTGCTAGTTTTGCAATATTCTGTCAGAATGTTGTCAATGATAATCAAAGATCACCTCTTTGTACAATGTTGAGTCAGTTACAAGTTTTTGATAGTAAGTTTGAGATACAAAAATACAGCCAGATTCAATAAATTAAGATGAAAGAAAAGCAAAGAAAAAGATGGGGTAAATGGAAATTGAATTTGGTTACAAGGAGTGCATCAAGTAAAAAGTTTGATAAGTTCTCATCTGGACAGCCATTCAAAAGAAGTTTCCCTGGATTTTAAAAAAAAAAAATTGATTAGGGTACAATCTGTCGATCAAATAGATCTGTTTGAAAATGATTTGTATTAGGTAAGTGTACTTGATATCGTATAACTGTATACAAAACACCTGAAGAAACAATATACACAAGAATATGAATATAAACATACAATCAACATAATTCCCTAACCTCATGGTATAAAATAACCCAAGATGAATTTTGCTGCCTTTAAAATACCTTAAGAAACTATAGATATTTCTTAAGGAGTGTCATTGTTTTATGAGATTCTCCTGCAAACAGATATATCTACATCAGCCACATTAACTTCATAAAGGAAGTGTCATCCAATAAAAATAAATATTAACTTGGGTTAAAATCTCCCAGATTAAAAAAAAAGGAAATTCTTTCAAGCTTTAGCCATGTAAGTACTATTGTAAGGATGCACCACTTTAACTCAAATAAAATGTTTATAGAAAAAGTTCGACAGGAATTATACAAGGATGTTTTTTTGAACACATCCTGGAAGCAGCAGCCCACGAAACAGTAGCTATACAGCAACCTTTCATCTCTCAAACTATATGAGCAAAACTTTGTGAACCCTGCTAGAGAGACATAAGGACAAATTCATGGGTTTCAATTTCATATGGACTTCTATACATGGATACACCAATATTAGCTGACCAGCAAAAACTTACATTCACCAGCACTGTGTGGACACTGGATGCTGGCTTGAAAACTCACTAAGACCAATGGCTGATAGGGAAAGCTGGCCAGAGAATCTGTGCTGTTATCACCAATATATATATATAAAGAACATTTACAAAGGTTCAATAAATCAAAATGATCATGAGCTTGACTGCAGAACAGCATAAAAACTAAAATGTCTCACCTTACTTTGGACATTCCATTACAACTTGCTTCGTGCATTTTGAAATGGAAAGGAAAAACAATCCTCTGATTAAAGTTTTTTGGTGAGTCCGAGAATGTGAGAGATTAATTTTAGTTTCATATATATATATATATATATATATATATATGTATATATGAGTGAGTAGTTAGGTGTCAGCCCTTCATTTAAGTAGGTTTATTTATTTTCATATATATATATATATATATATATATATGCTTCATGGTTAGTGTTTGCCAATGGTCCTGGAGACTGGGGTTCAATCCTAGGTCTATTCATACCAAAGACTCAAAAAAATGATACTTGATGCTTCCTTGCTTGACACTCGGCGTTATAAGGTACACATCAAGTGTAAGTGATGCAATCCAGGGAAAGGAGTAATGCTCTCTCCTATCCCTTGGTGTAGTAGCTATTGAAAAGGAAGCCTTCAAGTCACCCCTGACTACGGTTGTCAACATTACTTTATAATCATCAAGGCATGTTGACAGCACAGATTCTTTTGGCTCTCTCTCTCCATCCATCCCTATTGGCTATTGATCTTGCTAAGTCTGCTAGATGGCATCCAGTATCTGTACAGAGCTGATGAATGTCAGTTTTTACTGGTCTGCCTACACTAGTGTCCATGTGTAGGAATCCTGGAAGCAGCACCCCAAAATTAGCAACTGTATTACTACTTACCTCCTATCTCACAAACCTTCCAAGTAAGACTAGCAAGGTATGCATGCTGGGCACTGCTAGAGAAGTAAGAGTGAATTTATTAGTGATGTTCTCCTATGGACTCACACACACACACACACACATATATATACACAAAACACACACACACACACACACACACACACATATTTTTATATATAAGGTTGACAAAAGATATTAAGTTTAAGATAACAAGTTACTCTGCTCTAATTGATAAAAGTATTGGTTAAGTTATATCTACTTATCAGGTAATTGTGGGTTCAATCCCTGTGTCAGGTAGGGCAAAAGGTCATTAAAAAAATCCAGTGCAAGAGACAAATGACAACCTGTTGAGGGATTAACAAACTCAAGATAATCCTCTAAGCTGGTTTTTGTCTGAAGTTAATCCTCTAAGCTGGTTTTTGTCTGAAGTTAACCACCAATGAGCTTGTACATAACTTAAATGGGTGACCGTAAAAGATTGACTTTGGAATAAAATAACCCAATAAGAGTTGACATGCCATAAAACTAAAGCAAGCAATCAACCTCTATGTATAGACAGCAGAATGAACACAATCTTCCCATGTAAACATATTATACATAGGGTTGACGCAAGCTTTCCATACCAGAATATCACTACACAAAAGCAACATTGAATTACCAGAAAATAGAAAATTAAATGTATCAAAACACCTAAATGAATGTAGCAACAGTTATTTCAAAACAATACCTATATATACCAGACTAACAACTACACATTACTTAAAGTAAAAGAAATAACTTAATAGAAAATCAAGTCTACACTGAATAAAGCATAAACTACATACACACATCCAGAAAAAAATAGTTGTCAGTTGAATTTTAAAACATTTCAATAACCACAGAACATTTCCCAAACACATAAAGATTCAGAAAAGACGACCAATAAACTATATCAACTATACACCCATGGAGACACACATGCACACACAAAACAACCCTGACAAGAACAACGAGAAATCTTTATAGCATATTAAATATCAAAGACTAATTGAGGGAAGAGAAGATGCACTAACAAGGGAAGCAGGAGAGGAGAAAAGGGAAAAGAAGAGAAAGAGAGAGCCAACACTTCCAAGGAATTTATCATGGAATTAAAAGAAACAACCACCCCATCAAAAGAGTGACCACTATGTAAGTCAAAAACCACACCAGATAAAACATTAAAAGTTATCTGAAGAAAGTAAAGAACTGAAAACACCTGTAAGAGCTAAATAAATAATTTTTTAAAAGAATATAAATCTCTTTGTGGACCTATTCATTTTGAAATATTTTTCCTCTCTTTGGACCAACAAAAAAAGAAAAATCTGTTTACACACACACACACACACATATATATATATATATATATATATATATATATAGTGCTTACTTTTTGAACATTACCTTATTATCCTTCCCACTCCTGCCAAAAACAGGTTCAATAAATGCTGTTTTTTAAATTAAAGTTCCAGAAATAGCTGAGCTCCGTTGGCCTTCTCCAAGTGTTTCTTGAGAGGAATCATAATTCTCTTATCCGAAATTCACCGAGAATTTAAGTTATCAAAGATTTTAGCTGTTCCAATTGTTGCCCACTGGCTTTATCAGTACTCCACTGCTTGATTATTTCTGGCAATAAGAGAAAGATCTGACTATTAAACCCTGAATCAACTTTTTCTATTTCTTTTTACTTTCAATTTTTTCTCTTTTTTTTTTCTTCTTAGTGTGGCACAAGGCCAGAAATATTGGACACCAATGAAACTCACTAACAATGGCTTGCTCTATTCTCTATGTTAGTACTGAGTTGGTTGCTTACTTTTTCTGTAATCACCATTTACTAAGCTTAGAAAAGTGTGGCACAAGGCTATGAGGTTGGGTTGGTTGGTTGGGTTTGTTTTTATGGCTCACCAACCATTGCAGGGTATTTAATACCAAATCCATTTTCATATATATAAACAATTTTATTTCAAACAATTCAGTTTATTATAAGTATAGTTTTCTGTTCACTCTCAGTTAAATATCAAAAACAGTTCTATTTCAAACAATTCAGTTTAGCGTAAGTACACAGTTTCAGTGTCTAAAACAGCTATGTTTCAAACTATTCAGTTTAGCATAAGTATGCAGTTTAGTTCTAATTAATATAGATAGGACCCTATCAGGTGCTACCACTCCAGGCTAGGGTGGACCTGGGAGCAATGGCAATGAAGGGGTACTCTGCATTCCCCAAAGCTCCAGCATTACTGGAACCTCACCATCAGATTGTTTAGTGTCATAACCAGGACGTTTGTTGGAGGTTGGGTGTTACCCTTCTGTAGAGAAGCAGTCGGAGTATTCTACAGCCCCAGCCGACAGGGCAAAGGCTATGAGGTCCACGTACCTATAGCTCAATAACCATTACACCTCAAGAAGTACCGTCTACTCGTTGCTATTTACTAAGGTGAGACTAGTTGTAGTATAAAGCCAGAAGTATGGGGCACTTGGTGAGAATCATACTCTCTAGTGATCATCTGCTAGCCTAGCTCGTTAACCATTGCAGCAAGTCAGGTGGCCTCTTCATTTACTTAGTTTAATATAATTGTAGTACAAGCTTGAAGTATGAAACACCCTGTGAGTATATGATTCACTAATGATGGTCTGCTAATCTAGCTCATTAACCAGTACACCATAAGAGGCATCCCTCAACCATATAGTCTTTTTATAAGCTTAGTGTAACTGTAGTACTGAGCTAGAATTATAGGGCACCCAGTGATAATCAAATTCACAAATAATGGTCTGCTAGCATTGTTAATCAACTGTTTCCGCTTCAACAGCTGAAGGTGCTTATCTTTAATTTTATGCTTAGCTTAGCTTAGTTATAACACAAAACTGCAATCATAACAGCCCCAATTAGGATTAAAGTCACTAAACAAACTTGGTAACAATTATCAACAAAAAAAGACAGAAGTATAGAGCACCCGGTAAGAATCGAACTCACTTGTAATGGTAAGCTTGATAGTCAATTAAAGCTGATGTCCAATAAACACCAGGTAGAATTCTGATTTTTAAAATTCTTTTGGGGTGGGCATCTGTATCTCCTAACATAAAAGATGTGATATCGGTTCTTTCTTTATTTATATCCAAGATCATTAGTTTGGATAATTCTATGAATCAAAGCTTTCTCTGCCAGAGCTGAAAAAAAAACAAGAATACGATTCTCTTGAAGGAAGGGGTTTTTTTTCCTGCTAGTTATTTGTCAACATTATTTTTTTTATGATAATTGAAAACTCGTTTGGAAATTATTTTATTTAAGGGGAGGTAACTATGTCTTTATCAATTTAATATAGTTAAATTTTTTTCTACCGAAACTGTATTATCACCCCGGTTGGCGGTTGATGAGGGCAGGGTATCGCAAGGGCTTTCACACATATGATGAAAAAAAAAACAAAAGTTAAATTTTTGCTTTTTTATTTGGTTTTGTCTAAAGCAACGACTTCAACCTTCACTCCACTATAGATAGAATTTCTTCCAATGTTTCTGATGTCTGCATTGATATTATTAATCAACAATTTTTCACAATATAAGCTTTACTTTTTTTTAAAAAAAATTTTAAAATTTAAATTTAAATTTAAATTTTTTTAAGTTAAAATTAAAATTTTTTTTTTAATTTAAATTTTTAATTAAAAAAAACAACAATTTACTGCTTTTGTGGGGAAAGTAATGAACAAAAACAACAACAAAAAAGACCTTGTAAAAAAAAAACAATTCAAGGACTTCTACTTCAAAATATAAGTTTATGTACACAACAAAAAACCCTTTCAAATTACAAAACACTTTTATTTCTTTGGTTGATATTGTTGCAGGTGTGGGGGTCTGCTTCAGTAACAACACCAGCTTTTTCAATAGACTTTTAAAGAAGACACAGCTGGTATGATGGTCACTTGGTAAATTCATTGTTGATAAATTTTTCATCAGTAAATTTATATGGTAAATTCTTATAATGTAGGGTTTCCTCAATCCTTAGCTTAATCCTGAAGCTTTTTTTTTGTAAAATCTTAAAAGCAATGATTAAATTCTGAGTGTAGCCATGAATAATTTACTTGTGATAAATTTACCATTCAACAAATTTACCATATGGTGAATTCACTGACAATGAATTTATTGAACATGAGTCACAAGCCTTGAGAATTGAATTTGTTAGCTAACTTCAATCTCCAACCTGTTGTTCATTTGGTTCAATACTCTGAGGAGGCAAAAAGTATAGATCCATCTTTTCTCTCCCCAGCTATCAATAAAATAGTCAGTTAGACTAAATCTCCTAGCTTTGGTGGTAAACCAGTCTAGGAGAAAAGCAGCTTAGAACTAGGAGATCAAGTCCTTAAAGAGATCTTTCAACCTTATCCTAGCAATTCTTGTAATGTTAGGGCCAAACTGTCATAAGCTGTGTCCCTTGGACAATATTGGTCACATAAGGAAAGGAGATTTGCAATATGGACCACTGCGTGACCCTGGAGAAGGAATACCTGTCAAGTCATACTGAAAGCCACTAAAATTAAGGTTTGGTTTATTCTATGGCATATCAACTCCTTATGGATTATTTATTGCAAAAATTTAATTCATTTCTGAATGATTTTAATCATAACCATTTAGATTTTTCAATGTTTCTTTGCAGGAAAATCATAAAATTTTAAAATCATATATAAACACTTTTAATAGACTTGATTATGAAAATGAAAGGAATCTAACATGATAAAGAATTGGGGGATCAGTTTACAACTTTCTTATAATGCCATCTTGATCCCTCACTTTACATCCACTTATACAATTAGACATGAAAATGAAAGGAATTTAACATGATAAAGAATTGGGGGATCAGTTTACAACTTTCTTATAATGCCATCTTGATCCCTCACTTTACATCCACTTATACAATTAGACATGAAAATGAAAGGAATCTAACATGTTAAAGAATTGGGGGATCAGTTTGCAACTTTCTTATAATGCCATCTTGATCCCTCACTTTACATCCACTTATACAAATGACTGAATTATGGCCAAGTCATGCTCAAAGCACCAGTTCCTTT